>BDIP01000359.1:10355-20698 GCA_003568945.1 Kipferlia bialata
TATATGTTATCATCCATCCTGGGGGGTTATATAGAGGTGTATACAAATACATGATACTATTATATACATGTATATACATATGTGAATATATACATGTCTGCAGGTGGTTCTCATCCATTCTGGGGGGTTAGGGATTCAAGTATACAATGATAATACACATATATATACACCTCAACTGACTCGGCGTTCTGGGACCACTTGCAACTATCACATAGAATGTGTGTCCGCTGTGTACAACATATAATATATACTATATATAATAACACATATGCGCATGAATATATATACCTGAGTTGGCTGAGGATGCTTGTTGTGTTGGCCAGCATCTTGCCAGAGGCACCGTCCTTGAGGTTGACCTGGGGGGTCAGTGTCAGTATAAGTATCAGGGAAAGTGTCAATAACAAAACACTCTTATATATGAGGACATAGGCTGTCTGTATATATATAACACATATTTATACACGTGTATCAATACCTCCAGACTAGGCACCCCAGGTGCAGTTGCATTCATGCCAGAGGGACGGCGGCTGGGGGGTGAGAGGGGGAAATACAAATAGCATCCTTAAAGAACTATGCCCATCGTGTATTACATATACTGTATACATACACATATGTATATATCACACCCACCTTGCTAGTGTCTCCAACAGGTCTCTATGCCTCTGCACAGGGACTGAGGTGACAGGACGCTGGGGGGTGGCTGGGGGGTTAGAGAGGAACATCATCTATAGTAGGACGCATAATATCCAGATCCATCCATACATCCCCTTGTCAGTCTCCTTGTCCCCTCTCTCTCTCCATCTCTCTCTCTCTTCACATATACTACACTACTACTATGCATACCTCCCCCCTTGTCTGCCTCCTTGTCCTCTGTCTGTCTACTACGCATGGCACCCCTAGATGGTGAGATATGTAGGTACACATACACACACACACATAGGTGAGATAAACAACAAATACATATATATACACCATTGATGTACATATACATTCATATTTATACATATACTACGCATGGCACCCCTGGGAGGTGAGATATGCAAACACATTCAGATAACACCACTATGGTATCAATAATCACTGGTTATACACATAGAGAAATGGGTGGCGCTGGGGGAGGGAGGGATGGGGGGTGGGCAGATATGGACACAATACAATACATGTGGTACATCTATATACACTGATACTACATATCTATATACAACACACCTACTGAGTGACCGTGTGAGTGGGCTGATCCCTGGGCCAGTCGAGTAGTAGCTCCTGGGGGTCAGTGATGTATGGATGTAGTATATATACACACATACATACCTATATGTACATATGTATACATATATCATACCTGGGTGTCCTCTCCCTTATCCTGCCGGCCTTGATGGGGGCCCTGTTGGTGCGGCTGGGGTAAGAAGACACGCATATATATATATATATATATGTATAGGGGTATATATGAAATCTCACTCTGTGTCTGATACTACCTGATGGGTTGGTGCGGCTGGGGAAAGGTACAGAAGTACAGACATAAACTCAAGGTACATATGTATACAATCTCATACATATATATATATATATATATGTATGTATTAACATCCACCACTTGATGTGACTTGTCCGGGGTCCCATCGTGTCCCTACACATACTCCATGCATATATATGTATATATTATTAGACTAATAAACACACTCACTTTATGTGCACTGTCCTGGGTCCCATCGTGTCTCTCACTCCTCTGACCACAGGCTTTCCCCTGATTAAGGGGATCTCCCTGGGGGCCTGGGCTAGGGCCTAGGATGGTGAGATGATCATATCGAAAAGAAATCTATCATGAATATAACATGTAATATATACTTGTAGATAGACACAAAGGGTTGTAACATACCGTATATAATATATACGGTATATACTATATATGTAATATACAGTATATACCTTAGCGATCTCTGCCTTTCTGGCCTTGTGGGGGTCAGGGGGGGCACGTCTTCGTCTGGGGTGAGAGGGTAATAGAGAGAGAGAGAGAGAGAGAGAGAGTAAGAGATACAAATAGGAGGGGGGGGGGGGGGGGGGGGGTTACGGGGGGGGGGGGGGTTTCTCCCCCCCCCCCCCCCCCCCCCCCTCCATACTGAAATATACATCACCGTTTCCACACTTGTCTTCTGCCACTCATATACCCTATATGTCCCTTCATCATGATGCTTCGGTGCTCACAGAGTATATGTGCTGTGCACTTCCTTACCAGTTACTCTCCATTACCCTAACCACAGTGACTAGGGAGCACTATATCCCTGTCCCCGGTGTCCCTTCCACTGCCCCCTCCGTCTCTAGACAGCCCCCCTCCACGGTCACCCTGTTTGGAGAGGTGTCCAACATTCCCATTGCCAGTAAGGGTGTAGGTGTAGCGGGAGGTGCAGCCTCCCAGGCCCAACAGCTAGTCCACATGGCCCAGACTGATATGGCCATGTCTGATGTGAGTATGGCCAGGGTGGTGGAGGCATCAACATCCCTCTCTCCCCCATCGGTCGCTGCATCTAACGCAGTGTCCCCAGCTGACTCTGTGTCCACCAAACACCCAACCCCGCCCTCCCAGGTGTCTGATAGTGGTGTGTCAACCACCCTGAACCTACACACTGTGTCACAGGGAGAGACTGCAGCAGTGACAGGGACAGAGACTAAGGTGAAGGTGAAGGGGAGAGGGAGAGGGAGACCCAGGAAGGCCAAGGGGGCTGGTGCTGAGTCTGCCCCCAAGCCCCGAGGCAGGCCCAGGGGGACACCCTCCCACACCACAATGTCGCTCAACAAGAGACTGGTGGTGCTGGAGGAGCAGGTGAGTATGAATATAGGTATATATTTATAGGTATATATTTGTGTAGTACTATGTATATGTAAATGGTAATGTAGTAAGAGACTGGTGGTGCTGGAGGAGCAGGTGAGGAGGAGTGGTATATATGTATGTTCGTGTATAGTAATAGTGTGTTATGTTTCTCTCACCCCCAGACCACCACCGCTGCCCCTCTCTCCATGGTGACTGAACTGACACGGAGGGTACAGCAGCTTGAGGCACAGGTGGGTAGTGGCCGTGTGCATCATTATGTCTAAGTATATATGCACTTATCTATTGTTCTAATGCCCCCTCACCCCAGTTCCAGTCCCTGAGTCAGACCGGTGCCACACAGAGACAGGGGGGCATGGCATCTACCCCTGCTTCCATGGCCACAGCACCTATAGCCCCTGTGGCCCCACCTGTCCCTGTCCAGATACCCACTGGCAATGGACACACAAGACCAGCAGGTGGGGATGGAGGAGTGTAGTGTGGTAATAGCTAATGTCTAAGTTGGTCACACTTTTGGATGTCGGGCGTATGTATATTCCATGTGCATTCCATCCATTGATACAGTATACTAACCCTGCCTCTGACCCCAGGTACCACCATGTCCTATGGACCATCGGAAGGTATGTGTGCCATTGCTATTCTGGATGTTATCATATATGATGTATATGGTGTATATGGTGTATATGGTGTATATGATGTATATGCTGTATTCTTGGCAATTATACCTTGTGCATAGTGTGACTCCTTCATGTACTCAATCCCCTGCCCACCCCTTAGGCTCAGCTGCATTCACCAGAACCAAGGTGGAGATGACTCACCCGGTGGTCAGGTGGTTTCCTATGCATATATCCGAATACTCCGAGTGCCTTTGTTACTGTTGCAGTAGGGGTTCTCACAGATAACCAACTCACTCTCAGGCTGAACGGATCTGTCGCCCCCGTTCCTACCCCGGCGCCACAAATGCAGTACCAAGGTATACATGAGACATGATTATATATATCTGAATCTATATGAGTATGAATTCATCTTCTACCACACCATGTCCCGCCAACCCCAGTACGTCATGGGGCCTGGACTGCCCAGGAGGCACAGAGGGCCACGGTGCTGCTGAAGTAAGGATACTAGTAAGGATATACTAGTATATGAAGCTGCAGGAGTCGTCTCAGTTCATCAGTCGCTACAGTGATTGTTGAGGGTTTCTCTCCCCCTTGGGTTTCTCTGACTACCCTGTCGTCCATCATGATACTCTCTATACCCTGTTGTATGTATTGATCTAGTCCCTCACACACAAGTCAGAGGAAGGAGGAGATTGCAGCCTTGAAGAGAGAGCTCCAGACATACAGGGGACAGGGTGCACAAGGCGGAATGGTACGTCATTACACCTTGGAATTTGTGCCTCCCCCTCCCACTAGTCTCATCCTCACTCTCAGGCCCCTGACGCTATGCTGAGGGAGCAGCAGAGACAGGTGGGTGTGAGTCTGATAGTTATGGCACTCTATGTTTGGCAATGTCTGTCTACCTTCCCTCCCCTCACCCCTCAGATGACCAAGGCCCTGAGGGACAAGGACAGGGAGAGAGAGAGGATGGTCAGGTCAGCTGTTGCTGCAGCAGAGAAGGAGGTGGGGCGTCTTCTATTCTCATACTGTATTCAGTTTCAATTTGTTTTGCTTACTGTCTCTTTCTACATGTGTGATATTGTTTCTCTCTATAGTGTCAATTGACTGTGTGGTCTGAATATAACATATCCACTCTAACGTCCCAGGCTGCTGTGGTGATTGAGAGTGGCGAGGCTGAGATTGCCCGGCTCAAGAACGAGGTGCTGGAGGAGGTGTGTGCCTTGGTTCCATCTTGAAATTTGTGTCATATATATATATATATATGCTTAGTCTGACTCCTGTCCTAAACCCCCCAGGCCAAGTACGCATGGCGCAGAGAGGCCGACCTGACCATCACCCAGGGCACCCTGCGTGCATTGTGTGCCACCCTGGTACCCTCAGATACTAAGGGGGCAGAGGAGGCACCCCCACCCACTGGGCCTGTGCAGGGTCCATCTGCCAAGAGGCCACCCTCCGTGGAGCATGTACCTGGGATGCCCGTGCCCTCCCTCAGTGCCGTGCCCAGTAACCATTTGGCCAGTCTCATCGAGGGCATGGAGGAGAGGGCAGAGTGGGGTATGGGGTGTATGTATATATGTATACTATGTATTGTCCACACATATATATGTATATATATATTGAATGAGGGCATGGAGGAGAGGGCAGAATGGGGTGAGGACTCTGTTGTATTTATATCGATACACGTACATGTAAGTTTGGAATGGCTATGCCGAATCTTTCTCTCACCCTCAGCTGCTGCTGACAAGTCTGCATACATCATCGCTGACCTGTATCACCTCCCAACGGGGGACCTGTACTTCCCATCCAAGACAATTGAGGTGAGAGGCATAGTTCTACTTACTGTAGCACGTAATGTGAACACTATATCCCCCTTACCCCAGGCCACCCTGAAGTGCTCTGCCCAGTTGGTGTCCTCGTGTCTATCTGAGGCCAGGATCAGACACCTGGATGAAGTGAGGTGGGGGGTGCTACTACACAACACGTGTCTTCATGGTATCTGACAGTTTCCTTGTAATCCCGTCCCACCGTGTATAAGTAAGCCTCTCACCCCAGTGCCCCTGGCGTGACTGCCTTTGTACACAGGATGCTGCCTGCCCTGAGTGCAGAGGCCTCACAGTACATAGACACATACTTTGGGGGTGCCCGGAAGGATGACATACTAGGCCACCAGAGGGTCATGCTCAGACAGAGGATGCGGCAGATCACACCGACAGAGGTGGGGAGAGGCTCTGTTTCCCCTATATGCCTATGTATATGCAGCGACTCTATACCTCTCTCACCCCTCAGGCCTATGAGATGGAGCCTGACCTCTCCGACCTCTACCTCCACTACACTGGGCCTCTCAAGCCGGTGGTGCAGGTACGTGTATATGTGTTTCTGCCCACACTAGTTGGTAATCTACTGTTGCTTCCTGTTCCCCTCACCCCCAGTACAAGTACAAGCCTGCTGTGCGTGACCCTACTGTCAAGAGTGCCCGGACCAGTATGAGGGGGGACGTGGCGAGGTGGGGGTTGTGTGGTATATGAGTCAAAGGGACATCACCCTATGATGCTATTGTTACATCTGTTATGTCAATGATACTGTACTGACCTACAGAGAGGGCTACCCCTCCGTTGATGACTATGTGATTGAGGGTCTAGACGAGGAGGAACTGGCCGAGAGGGCAGAGGAGATACACGGGTGGGGGGAGTGCTGCAGCTACCTCGCGTTCTGATCCACAATACTCTTGTGATATTTCGCCATTTGATTTCTATATATATACGATATATACCCCACTGTGCATATCACCTACTCCAGGTCTGTCTACTCCCACGAGGAGGGACAGCGGACACCCAAGTCCCCGGCCACACCAACCGACCCATCACAGAGGTTCGGCATGTAGCATCTTATGTCAATGAGTATCAGTTTCTATTACTGCTGAACTTACAACCACTCACCCTCAGGAAGGGCATCCCTACAGCTGCAGGGGAGGGCGGATGGATGCACAGGGTATGTCAGACATATACTTGTGTGTAGTGTCCCAATCCATATGGGTTTGACTTTGAATTGGCATCCGGGATCCGTAGTAATTCCCTGTTAAGACAGTCGATCCTACTGACACTACACCTCCTTCGTATACCTCGCTTTCTCACCTCTCAGGATGTGGGCAAGTATGCAGGAACCAAGAGCACCTCAGGTACCTACATTTATTTGTTGCAGTGAAGAGTTTTATGATGATGAAATCTCTGCTATTGTACCATCACCATTATTTCTCTTCACCTATATTCACCCAACAGGCTCCACTAGGAGACAAAAGGGTACCGCTAGGACAGGTGGGTGCAACCCTTCCATTATCATCACACCTTAACTCTCACTGTTCTCTCTTTCGGAACCTCATTCCACTGACCCTTCAGCTCGCAAGAGAACTCCAAAGAAGACCACACCCACTCGTGGCAGACGACCAGTCGACGCAGAGACGGTATGTTCTCATGTTCCAATTATGATCTGTATTATGGTTGTTGCATATACCCTCACCCCCAGGCCTCCAAGAAGCAGGGCGCTAGAGAGCACTGGCTGGGGCTACTAGCCATCCTGCGTAAGGAGGTTGATGCCATAGGTGCGTGTTCTCCTACTGACTCTCTCTATGTGAATCCATCTATTAGTGTATTATGCCTCCTGCCAACCCCAGACCCCCGTCTTGACGACATTGCCCAGATTGTGCCCCCTGGCTACCCTGCACCCCTATTGGGCCCTTTAAGAGAGGGGTACACAGCTGCTACGCTAAGATGGAATGGAGGCAGATGGAGGGTATGTGCATGTACTCACACGGTCATAAGTAGCATCACACATAGACATGCAGATACCACCCTCACCCCAGAGCAAGTTGTCTGTGTATAGGCTAAGGGGTGCCCTGTTGGAGTGGGTTCTCAAGTCTCTGCTGGGTGTGCCCTTGCCGGTGTGGGAGGCACCCAGTAAGGCAGGCACCCTGTCACAGGTGGTCAGTGTAGACATGGACAGTATGGAGGCAGAGGGGACACTGGACCAGGGGGAAGGGTCGTGATGGGTCGTAAATAGACACCCCAATGTAGATTCATATCCAGCGTCGACAATGAATTGTAATGGAATGTCGACACGCATAATCTCAGCTGGTTCCATAAGATCTATTGGGGTTCTCTCTCTACTCTACAACTGATTACACTACACACGGCTACCGATCCAGCTCCCCCAGGTCCCTAAGCTTCTTCTTCAGCTGGTCGACCTGGCATGAGACTACTGTCATATTATATATACCGATTGTCTTACACATCGAGCACACCCACCTGCTGCTGTGACTCTTCCAGCTTCTTCTGGGTGAACCTCCTCTTCAGAATGTCCTGTCTACGCCGGACAGGGGCCTGGTGGTCAGAGGGCGAGTACCACAATAGCTACAGGTACCATACATTCAAGCATCAATAAGGAGTGAGAGGTTGGATCTCAAATATCCTAAACACTGCCCACCTCCTCCAGCCTCCTGAGCTCATCGTTGTACTGCAGGATACCCCTGTTGGCACTGGGGTTAAGAGGGGAAAGAGTGGTGAGGGAACAACACGGAGTAATTATACAATAGGAGTGCAACAGAGCAGATCAAAAACACACCTGGCCAGGTCCGACTCCAGTCTCGCCACCATCTGTGCCCTGGGACCAGACCCCAGACGAGAGGCACCAGCACCAGACGGGCCTGGGGGGTCAGTATAATCATTATTCTATAATCAGGATATTGACATAGAGATATCACTACATATATCACTACTATACTCACTCTGGTCCCCTATGATGCCTAGCCCCCCCTTGGACTCCCTGCCTGCATTCCCCCTGGACCCAGGCACGTGCTGCCTCTCCTGCTCCCACTCGGCATCGGCAGCAGACACCCTGGGGTCAGGAAGTGGAGGGAGATATACATATGAGTGATATGAAACCCACCTAGCGAGGGCCTCTGCCTGTGCACTGCGGGTGGTCCTGGTGGAGGGGGGTCTGGGTCAGAGGGGGTGGACACATACACAACACTCACAACGACTGTCTATATGATCACTATACATCACCCATGGTCCCTATCTATACCCTGTACCTATAGTCATTGGGGTCTGATGCACCCACTGCAAAGGGGGCTGGCTTGCGTCTGGCCTGGGCAGCCTCCATACGGGCCTGGGGGTAAGTGGGGGATATACACACGATATAGTACCATACCATAGTCAGGTCCATATCATACGCATATACCTTCTCCTCATTCTCCTTGGCCTGCCTCATTCTCTCCAGCTGGGCGTTGCGGTCTGGGGGTGAGGGTATCGGAAGAGGGGATATGTGGTCGACATCCATCTATACTACAAAGGACGGTTCAAGTCCCCATGACTTGTGTCAACCAGTATACCCACCTTGCCTAGCCTGCTCATATGGGTCTAGGGGCTCAGCCACAGCAGAGGCAGCGGCAGGGGCCTGACGTGAGTAAGGCAGCCAGAGCAAAACTCAATGCCAGTACAACACTTGATGTGTCACTGCCCACTCATACCTGGTAGGAAGGGGGAGCTGCCTCTGCTGGGCCTGGTCCACCCATGCCACCCATACCTGCCATCTTGGCGTTGATGGCCTAGGGGGTGAGGAGCATGGTGGGGTATGTGGGTAGGGTAATTTATGTATAAAATCCATACGGCATATATACATCACTCTCTGCCACGTCAACCCATGTATCATACCTCAATCTGTGCATCCAGGGCAGCCTGTCTCTCAGACTGGGCTGTCCTAGACACCTGGTGGGTAAGTGAGGGGGTAGAGGGCAGGAATGCGTGGGGGAGATGTTGCGATGAGTTCATGTATATATACATCTGTCATACCGGCTGTGGCTTGGGTGGGGCATGCTTCATCATGGCAGCCTTCCTGGCCTCCATGAACTCCTGGGGTAAGGGAAGGGTATAAATACATACATATACAGACTAGAACATACATATACAGACTAGAACATATATACATATCCCACCTCGAATGACATTGGCCTGTCCACGCCGGGCTCCCCAGCATCCCCCGTGGCAGGCTCTGCCCTAGGGGGAGAGGCCTGTCTCTCTCTCTCTCTGTCCCTAGGTGGGGTTGGAGACCTAGGGGTGTCTCTGCGGTACGACTGGGAGGTGACTCTCTCCCTCTCCCTCTCCTTCTCCAGGTCTCTCTCTCTGGCCTTCTCCCTGTCGACCTCTCTCCTCCTCTCTCTCTCCCTCGCATTCTCCTCTGGGGGTCAGACAAAACGCAACAGAAGACAGGTAAGTAGAATTGCCTATACATACATACCCTCCTCTCTCTCCTTGCGGCGCTGGAGCTCCCTCTCCCTCTCTCGCTGGAGGTCCTCGAGTCTCTCTCTCTCCCGCTGCTTCTCTCTCTCCCTCTCTCTCTCCCTGTCATTCCCTCTGTCCCTCTCATCAGCACCTCCATAGTTGAAGGACATGTCGTGGTTGCCCCTAGGCCCCCCTCTCCTTACAGGCTCAGGGGGTGCATACCTACCAGAGTCTCTCTCTCTGTCTCCACCCCGACCCCTACTGTCTCTGTCTCTGTCTCTGACCCCACTGCCACTCCCTCCGTAGTTGAACCCCACCCCCCCACTCTCTGCATTGTGGTTCTGGTGGGTGTGTCTGTCGGAGGGTCTGTCTCTGTCCCTGCTCATACCGGGGGAGTCAGCGCCACCTGGGCGTGAGGGGGTGGGGGGAGGACGGCATGGAGTTGTGTATCCACAATATACATGACCAACCTATGATATTACATCCTTGTACCCACCTGTCCGCCTAAGCGTGTCCTTGAGTTCTCTGATCTGGGTCTCAGCTGACTGCAGCTTCATGTTCAGCTGGGGGTGAGGGGTGGAGCACGAGTAGGGGGGGGGGGGGGGGACTGAACCGGTATTGAAAACA
>BDIP01000360.1:7078-20695 GCA_003568945.1 Kipferlia bialata
TTTTTTTTTTTCCCCCCCCCTTTCCCCCCCCCCCCCCCCCCCATATCCTTACCCTATAGGTTCATCCTCAACCTCTGGGACACAGCTGGCCAGGAGAGGTTCAAGAGCCTCACACAGGTTGGGCATTATCACTGCATCTGTACATATACTTCGACTCCTGGGTACAGTCTCTTTTGCCCCTCCTCTACCTATTTGAAGTGACATGCTTCTATCTGATCTGCGGCATTCATGAACCACTCACCTCTAGCTGTACTTCCGTGGTGCCAAGATTGCTGTCCTGGTGTGTGATGTGACTGAGGCCGCCTCTTTTGGGGCCAACCTCACATTCTGTACGATACTTGTATGTTTACTATATATGGGGCATTTCCTTGTCTATGACTCAGATTATGTCTCAGAGCCAGGGCCACCGGTACTCTCTCTCTCTGATATATACTTTTATACATATACACCCACACCCAGGGTATGATGCCCTCAGGGCTGCCACAGACGAGTGTGCTGTCATCCTGGCCGTCAACAAGGTGGGCATCAATATACATAGTATAGCATTAGGAAGACACAGACACTCTCTCTTCTCTCTTTCTCTCTTTCTCTCTCTCTGGATACCCCCCCCCCACCTCAGTACGACCTGATTGAGGGCAGACCCGGCATGAGGGACATCGATGAGACTGCCATCGAGGCATTCTGCCAGGAGAGAAACAGTACGTATCACTTGCCATATTTCATATACCCACATATATCAGTGCGTTACCTGCAAATAATGTGTCATAACTGCGATACTGTGCCTCACCCCTCACCCCAGTCTCCTGGTTCTACACCTCTGCCAAGAGTGGCCTCAACGTCAATGAGCTGTTCGAGGGTGGGTCTATGTCCTGTCTTGATATATATATGTATACACTACGAATGGATATCCTGTCTTGACATTCTGTTTCATTACGTCTATATACCTGTGTGCTACGTATTCACCCCAGGCGCTGTGGAGAAGTATCTCGACACATACAGACCAGACCTCTGGAACGGCAAGTACGTGTCTCTGTCTCTGTCTATCTAGAATATGTATAGTGGTATGTATATATATAGGTATATTTATGTACCACTGACCCAGGGCCTGTTCCCTGCTCTCTCTCTCTCTCTGTCTCTTTGTAGTATTTGTATGGCATGTATATGTATACCTCCGACCCCAGGGCCCGTTCCCTGCCCTCCCAGGTGCCTGGGGGTGTCAACCTGAGTGCACAGCAGAGTGGAGGGGGGTGCCCTTGCTAGGAAGAGTGATGGCAAGAGAGAGAAGATGTGTGTATGATACTGTGTGTGGGGAAATAGATACTATATTGACATGTTCACTCTTATCTTACCTAGCATATACACGACAGTTCCACACACAACCATGAATTGCTCATTGCGTTTATTGTAATTACATCATCAAAGACACTGCTTAAACTGGTACTGAGGTGGACACCTGTCCCACCCCTCTGTCACCTCTCTCTCTCTCTCTCTCTGTCAAACACACGCTGGGGACAACTGTCAGGGAGATTCCCTCTCTCCCTCTCTCCAAGTGCCCTGCCCATAATACACATCACATACACCACTCTGGCCCAGGGACCCTCTCTCTCCCTATGCCCCCCGGCCACAGTGTCAACATCCTGTCTGAAGAGTGTACACACCCACTGACACACTAGCATGAGTGCTAGTGGTAGCTATAGGGGTCACCCATCTCTCTCTCTCTCTCAGATACCCCTCAGGGGGCAGCCAGGAAACATACTGAATCTCTTCTCTCTCTCTCATGTTGGTCACGTCAATCAAAGTCTCTCTCTCTCTCTCTCTCTGCCTCACTGTCTGTCTACTCAGTGGTGTTCTGTCTAGCGTGGGGTGGGATCAGCTGGGGGTCAGACAGGTCCAAGTGAGTGGGTCATAACTAAAGACCACCATACATACATGCATATATATGCATAAATTGAATGTATATATATACCTTGTCGATCTGCTCCTGGGACAGTCCCTCCAGCTCAGAGGGCTGGAAGTCAAAGAGAGGTGGCAATGCAGAGCCGGTGGGGAGGCGGGTCTCGGGGTCACTGGGGGGTGAGAGAGGTACTGGGAGAGAGAGAGAGAGAGAGAGAGAGAGAGAGAGTATATACATACACACGTACCGCAGCTTGTCGAAGAAGGGGTGGAGGAGGGCCTCTGTGGCTGTGAACCTCTCCTGGGGCTTGTAGACCAGCAGCTTGGATATGAAGTCCAGGGCGTCGGCAGGGACGCGGGACCGGAACACCTTGCTCCAGGGGTAGGGCTTGATGGAGGGGAACTTGTAGTTGGTGTAGGACCGGTTCATCTCCTGGAAGGTGAGAACAAGGTCGTGTATATACATAGTATAGTATAGTACACACTAGTGTGAGTACCTGGATGTCCTCCCTGGTAGGTGTGCCCAGCACACGGATGATCTCCACAAGCTGCTCAACACCAGTCTCGCCTTGGGGTCAGAGAGAGAGAGATCACACATATAAAAGAGTGATGTGGGGGGTTGATACCTGGGAAGAGTGGCTGTCCGAGGAGGAGCTCTGCCACGACACACCCGGCACTCCACATGTCAATCTGGAAGGAGTAGTGGGTGGCACCGAAGATGAGCTCGGGGGCCCTGGGGGTGAGAGGGAGAGGAGCTATGGAGAGAGAGAGTGTGTGATGGCATTACCTGTAGTAACGGGAGCATATGTAGGACACGTTGGGCTCTCCCTTGACAAGGGCCTTGGCAGACCCAAAGTCACAGAGGATGAGGGATCCAGAGAGGGGGTCGATCAGCAGGTTCTGGGGCTTGATGTCTCTGGGGGTCAGTGACACAGGGGGAGTGGGGGGGGGGGTGCTAGCTAACTAGAGAGAGAGAGTGTGTGTGTACCTGTGGCAGATTCCCTTCTGGTGGCAGTATGCCAGGGACCGGCACAGCTGGTATGCAAAGAGCCTGACGAGCAGGAGGGGCATGTGCTGTCTGAGTCGGGAGTACTGCTTGAGGATGGAGTACACAGTCTCTGGCACGTAGTTGAGGACCAGGTTCAGGTACAGCTCATCTGACCTGGGGGTTGGACTTATCGACAATAGTATAGCAGAAGACACAACTGTATGTATACAGCGCAAATACCAAATCACACGCAAATGTTAACAATAACATAGCCAACAGTCACATATATATAACAGTACCGAATACACATTCAATATATTATCTGTGTGGCGCTGCTACGATAAACAGAACATGCACTGAAAATGACGGTTTCACAGAGACCAAGAGAGACCACTCAGAATCCACTCTGCATACCTGTTGGCTGGGCTGCTGAAGAAGAAGTGACGCAGGTGAAGGATATTTGGGTGGTTCAGCTCCTGACGGTGAGACACATGGAGTGGAACAACACAAATAGCAAAAGTGATGTATTTCAGTATATGGCACAACAGCATGAAATACCCCCTACCTTCATGATCTGCAGCTCTCTGTTCTTGTACCGCCTGTCCTGAAGAACCTTCTTCACAGCGACTGGCTCGCCACTGGGGCTCAACCTTGCCAGGAACACAACTCCGAATGAACCACTACCAATGGCGCGTTCGGGGGTGATGGTAAGCTCGGGGTGGTTACCACTGGCCTGTACGGTGATCGTCTGACCGATAACCAGCTCGGGGTGCTTCTGGGCCCCGGGCTCTGAGCGTTAGAAGGGAATGACGACATAATAAGGTGGATTTAGGATATTGCTGATCTGCACCACATATCCACCCACAAAAGCCCAAATAGTCCGCCTAATTACCTGGGAGAGACATGGCTGGTATCTTTTGCTGAACTGGGTGTGACTTGTGGGTCGTTCTGGGGGTAGAGCAGTCAGGTTTGGCTTGAAAGAAATCGGATAGTCGGAAACTCCGACCGGTTTCTGCGTGGCTGGGCAAACCAGTATCGCTATGCCTTCTGGCCATTCGCTATACACACTGGCCCGCGAGATGTCCAAGGTCAATGTGTTCCTGGAGGTGAGCCAGGGAGGGTCGGTGCTTGGACGCATTGAGGTCGAGCTCCGGTTTGACGTGTGTCCAAAGACATGCGAGAACTTCAAGTGAGTGGCTCAAAGTACACTTCTAGTCTCGAGTGCATTTCACCCCTCCAAAGGTAACATAGTAGCCAACTGACATCAGGTGTCTTTGCACTGGTGAGAGGGGTGGCAACCTCCACTTCAAGGACAGCCCCCTCCACCGCATCATCCCTGGGTGAGTGATACATACAGGATGTGTATGAGTGTTTGGGTGGGCAATAGGTTTCCTCCCAATGCTATGTCGTACTGCGTCTATCTGCAACACTGACATTGACTATCCTCAGTGTGAGCAGTGTGTAGTATGTGTGGAGTGCCGCCCTACCTCTCATTCACCTCATACTCCTCACCCCTAGCTTCATGATCCAGGGAGGTGACTTCACCACTGGCGATGGAAGGGGCGGGGAGTCCATCTACGGAGGACGCTTCAAGGATGAGAACTTCACCCTCAGACACGACCGTACGTGTAATAATAATGGTGGCTCATGTCTCTGTCTCTGTTTCTGATACCAGGCCCAGGTGTGCTGTCCATGGCCAATGCCGGCCCCAACACCAACGGCAGTCAGTTCTTCATCACACTGGCACCCACACCACACCTCGACGGTACGGTAATGCACCCCCCCCCCCCCCCCCCTATATACCCCCCCCCTCCCCCCCCCCCCCCCCCCCCCCCCCCCCTTCTGTCTGATACCAGGCACCTCTCTGTCACTGGCGACTGTCTCAAGACATTCTCGGGGACAGGCCGGAGGAGCCACAGGGATGGGCCGCTGGCTAGGTGCGCTGCCTTCTGTCTATCATTATTACCATTACTATTGTGCACTTGCCTGTTCCACTCTCTTCTGCCTCTATCACTCTCTTCTCTCCTATGTATCTTCAGGGCCGTATTTCACAACAGGACTTTTATATATGTGTATATTCATAAGTAATAATGTCTATATTCATCTAGTGTATTCGTGCCCCCTCACCCCCAGGGCCATGTTCCACTCCCCCACAGGCATCTGTGTCACATCCGACAACTCAGTCCTGGTGGCAGACAGTGGCAACCACGTCGTCAGGTAGCAGCAGCGGTGGAGATGGGACTCTCTCTGTTGACGTTGGCACACACACTTATATATATATAACCACCACCCCCCACCCCCAGGATGATCCACCCCTCATCCGGGTCTGTGTCCACTCTGGCCGGTAAGGCAGGGGCCAGTGGCTATCTGGACAGCACCGACCCCAGGCACGCTCAGGTAGGCAGAGGAATATTGTATGGTCCTAGACCCTTCATCTATCTCTCTCTCTCTCTCTCCCCCCCCCCAACCCCAGTTCTGCCGCCCCGAGGGTCTGTGCATTCTGGCAGATGGGTCTATATTGGTGGCAGACAGTGGGAACAACTGCGTCAGGTATCAGTTCACACTTGTTAACAGTGCATGAATATACCTGACTTCCCCCCTCACCCCTAGACACATTGCAGCTGGTACCCTGGCCGTTACCACTGTGGCCGGGTGCCCCACCCCGGGGTATCAGGACGGAGAGCCGAGCGTGGCACGGTTCGCAAGGTGCGGAGGGGTACTCATATATGGCATGGTGTGTACTGTTCTCCCGTTCTACAATTGCCTGTATATATCTGACCCAGGCCGTCTGACGTTGCTGTGTGTTGGGACGGGTCTGTGCTGGTGTGTGACTGTGAGAACAACACAATCAGAGTCATCACCCCAAGGCTAGACAGGGTGTCCACCCTCACAGGGGGTGGGGGGGGGGCCAAGTGGGGGATGAAGAACGGGGACCTCAGGTGCATGATGAGTTGATGATGAGTTGGGGCAGGGGTGCTCGGGTCTATATGTGTACATACTTCCCTATTTGTATTGTCGCCGTCTATTCGGCCTTGCTCCCGGCTTCTCTGTTTAACCGTATACTAACACCTATAATAGTGTGTGTCTCTCTATGTTCCTTCGGTGTTCTGTGCCCTCACCCCAGCTCCTCTCTCTTCAACCTGCCCCGCTGTCTGTGTGTGTCTGGTGACTCCGTGTTCATATCAGACAGTGGCAACAACTGCATCAGAGTGCTGGCCAGGTATGGGGCCATGCATGAGTGTGTATATAGAGAGTGTAGGCATGGATATGGCCTAATCCCCCCACCCCCCTGACCCGTCAGGAGCAGCAAGCCCCTCGACTTTGGCGGCCCCTCCCCCTCTGAGGATAGTATGGGGCATGACCCCATGTCCATGTCCAAGGGTATGGGCATGGGTGTATCTAGGGGTACAGGTGGGTACCCCGCCAGTGGCAGTGGCAGGGCGTCCACCTTCCAGACCTCCCTGGATGCAGAGACCATCCGCCAGAGGGAGAGGGACGATGCGTCCCAGTATGCCCAGCTGCACAAGGTGCCCACCCCCTCGACCTGGGCTGGGTATGGGGTACAGGCCCTGGCCCCCCCTGTGCACACCATGCACCCCACACAGGGGTCTATGGCAAGGGGTATGGGGGGGGCAGAGGTGGGGGTGAGCAGGGAGAGGTCCAGGCCGTACGGTGCCTACGGAGCATCCTCCTCCTCCACTGGCCTGGGTGCCACGGGTGCCATGCCTGTATACAGGGAGAGAGAGAGAGAGAGAGAGAGAGCACAGGGGGCAGAGCCAGACCCCCTGTCTGTGTCGACAGGGGCAGGGGGCAGGAGGCAGGGGAGGGTCCAGCCCGCATTCTCCCTCATACCCCAGACAGAGGAGACACATGCGCCTGCCCCAGTGTACTACAACAGTGCCCATGCTACAGCGGGGGAGAGAGAGAGAGAGGGAGAGGGTGCATTGTCTGTTGATGCTGGTCTAAACACCAGTGGGTACCAGAGGCAGCGGTGGGATGCACCTGGTAGTGCAAGGAGGACAGGGGGTAGTGCTAGGGGGGATTCAGAGAGTACGTGTCGGCTACTATCATGTTGTTACTCTGAATACTGTGAGTATATATATACTGTCTAAGACTCCCTGTTCACCCTTCAGACTCTGCCCCTGTGTCCAGAGCACAGACTGATGGACAGAGGCCTGATGGACCGTCCACCCAGTCCTATATATATGCACGGCCTGCCTCTGCCTCCAGGGGTTCAATGGGTGGGGGGGAGAACAACACCTTCCGCCAGGCAGTGTCTGCCTCCTTCCTCGACACACCCATACACCCACACGTAGACACACATGCACCCCCTGAGACACACCAGGTGGACAGGTACGGCACAAGTGTGCAGGACCATGCCCCTGGTATGACTAGTATGACTGGCATGGCTAGCATGATGCAGCCCAGGGAGAGGGCAGGGGAGAGGCGGGTCAGCTTCGACGCAGCCACCTTGCGGGCTGATTCCCTAGGGGGCAGGGAGAGAGACAGGGCGGCCGAGAGGGAGAGGGAGAGAGAGGTCGAGCACCTGAGGCACAGTGAGGAGGCGGAGGAGAGAGAGAGACAGGCCGCCAGAGAGAGAGTGGACAGAGACATCGAGAGAGGGAGACAGATGGAGATGGATAGAGAGAGGGAGAGAGAGGCTGCGAGGCTGGAGGAGGAGAGAGAGAGAGAGAGAGATCAGCCGGTGGAGCAGCAGGACACAGGATTTGAGACCAACGCAGGATTTGGATCGGAGCCCCTTTGGGACGGAGAGGAGGAGAGGGAGAGGGAGAGGGAGAGAGAGAGAGAGGATGGAGGGGGAGAGGGGGAGAGGTATGTGGAGACTGTGGGAGACCTGGACCTGGGTGAGTCGAGGTACACTCCCATGGGAGACGGGGCAGGGGGGGAGAGGGATACCCGTGTCCCCATTGGTTATGAGAGTGGCTATGAGACTGGGCCTCTGGAGGCACAGAGCCTGAGGGGGAGTGTGGGGGTGGTCCCTGCCCATGATAGACCCCCCTCCCTACCCCCCTCCTCCACCTGTGTATGCCTGTCCACCCTGCTCCAGTCACTCAACGACAGACTCACAGGTCGGGGGATAGGGTTCATGTGTATACCACAACATGTACCTCTATACATATTAGTATGTACTATTTACTTCTATTTAGCTCCCCCCCCCCCTCTCTGACCCTCCAGAGGATACCTCCTCCCACAACCTTAGGCCTAGGGACATCGCAGCCATACAGTCGCTGCTGGCCCTGGCAGTTGTAAGGGTATGTGGTGGTGATGTATGTACACTATACCTGCTCAACAGACATACTGTGGTATAGTTATGCCTTACATTATACGCTATGTATATACCGCCGCTGATACCAGGCCCCCTCCGCCGGAGGGTCTGACCTGTCAGAGTCCCAGGCATATCACTCGTGCAGAGACACACTCCTCAAGGTAAGGCACCTACACATCGGTGTGGGCTTCTATGGGAACTAATACGCCTCTACATACCCTCACCGCCAGGACCTGCTCTCCCTGTCCCCGCTTCTCTTCAACGCCCCCCACCGCTCTGTATCCTCTCTCTCCCTCGCCACCACGCGTCGTGAGAGGGATAGAGACACTGACCCCGAGAGCAGGGTCACCAGCGACATCCACAACAGGAGGGGGTACTACCGTGCCGTGTCGCAGTCCATGCCTGCCCTGTCCGGGTGTGTGTCCACCAGAGTGATAGACAGGGACGACCTCGGCCTCCCTCTGCCCTTTCTGGGCCCCAGGGGTGCAGAGGGCGTGTTTGTGATGGACGAGACCATGGACGGATACCACACCCAGAGGGCGGGGGCGGCCCTTACATACAGGTGAGGGCATTGGTCGTGGGATAATAATCCGCTCTCCCTTTCTTCTTCTATCCTTTTTCATTGGAAACGCATTTTACTGGTTGTGATGGGCTCTGTCTCTCCCCCTCACCGTCCAGGGTACTGACTGATGTCATTGTATCCCAGAGCTCCCTGGATAGACTATCAAGAGAGGGGGAGAGAGAGAGGGGTGTGGAGCTGGTGGTCAGGCAGGGCCGGGGTCTGTCTGGGGCAGTCATACACAAGGTAGGAGGACTGGTAGTCGTGGCTGTACATATACCACGACCCCTACCCACTCACAAACACCGTCCCCCTGACCCCAGTCCACCGTACCCATGTCCTCTCTGGTGGCCTCGGACAGTGCTGTGTCAGTGCCTGTGGACATATCCATCCCGCTGCCCTCGAGGTCCATGTCTAGACCACAGTCCAGCACTACCAACAGCATGACGGGGGAGAGGGACGCACCAGACACGGGGGTCACCCTGCCATCCCCGGAGTTCCCACTCAGGTAGGTGGTCCTTAATATATAATAATAGTCACTGTACATCCATACTCCCTATAGTAGACCCACCCCAGGCGCCGCCGTGCCACAGACCTGCCTTCATCGTGTCAGGCTGCCGCAGCTGGGTGTGTGGTGTACGAACTGCCCTTCACCCTGTATGCCTCTGTGTCTAGGGGACAGGGGGTCAGTGCTTCCAGTGCCCACCAGGCAGCTGGGGTGGTGTCCCCCTGCACCCATACCCTGTGGCTCGTGGCACCCTCGTCCGTGCAGCAGCTGGCAACATTAAAGGTAGGGGTATATATACCCAGTGGACTTGGTGATGAATAGTAAGTGTGTATTTGTATGTACTTATCCCAGGAGGCCCTTAGACGCCAGAGTGAGGCTGTTAGAGGCCATTCGAAATCCATCCGGTCTCTTGCCCAGTACACCTGCACTGCACAGTGTGTGGAGTACCAGCAGTGAATGAATATGTAACAACTATAGACAGCAGTCAGATCAATAGATATGATGGCATTCCCTGTTTGTTGCAATCGGTCCTCTCACCTGTCGCTTCATGCTGTGTTGTCTCCACACTCACCAATACATACCCAGTCACACTGGCTTGTCATAGTCTAGATTTGTGTTGAATCTATAGCCTCCGGTAACCGGAGTTTGGCTGCAACACACAGTACATATTGAGCCTGTTGTGGACTGAAGACCACCAAGTCCATCCATAGGTATAATATGTCACGCAGAGGTGTCTAAGTAGTACTCAGTGAGTTACTCACTGAGTACAGAGATTTGAGTAACGTCATGTTACTAAAATGCACTGCATAATGCAGTATGCAATGCATACTATGCATTATGTATTTCGTCTATGACTCTTAGACAAGAGGACACTTTCAGTAGTGTAATAAGGTGGAGCTTAGAGTGTCGTTTACTAGGTGTCGGACATTCCCATCAGAGAGTGGTATATGATAAGTTCTGGAATATCCAACCTGGAGCTATGACACAGATTTCACTTCCCTATGAGGAATCTCCATGGAGGGTGTTTCTTCAGCACGTACCTATTGGTGCCGTTAACTGCGTGTTGGACAATCTAAGACTTAGAGTCTAAGAGGGTTCCCGACCAACTCTTGAAGTCGCCATGTCCTAGTCGTACAACGTACGAGTAATGCTGGACTCTTCAAGTTTCTGCGCGACACACTGTCACTTGATATAGTGGATACTAATGGGAGACATCTAGAGGCCAGTGTCAGCTTTCGAGGTTTCATTAGTAGGTTAGAGGTTTCATTCTGCGAAAGCACACTCTAGCTGAGAGAGAGATAGAAATCAATGTGTTGATGTTCCAGTGGTACAGTGCCACTCTATTAAGGGTCTTTCAATCACAGGAATCCGTTGGGATTGACAAGTCTCAATGATTCTCAGCTGAATGTCAAAGTTCCGTTACACAGAGGGTCCTAGTCGGGACTCCCAACGGTCAGGTATCCAATGACGTAGCAGACAACTGATTTGTGCGACTTGTTTACAATCATACATCATCTTTACCTACACTAAACTCCACAATTATTCTTTTAATCGACAGCAGGGCTGGTAAAGTGCTGCTGGGAGGTTCTAGAACTAGATATTAGCTCATGAGTGAGACAGACGCGTCGGAAAGTCTGTACCCAGGAGAGCTGATCGTTGTTTCTGCACATTTTTACTCCTGGCTGCTTTTGAATCCGTCAATACATATGGATATAGAATCTAAACATTAGACACAGATACTGTAGTAGATGCACTAAATGTGTTAGTTCCCCACATGCAACAGTCGGATCCTCGGTTAATCTACACACATGTGGTATTGTGCCAATACATGACTATATCAAGACATGTATATCGAGACATGTATATCGAGACATGTATATTGAGGAAGTTGTGAAGACTGATCCAATGGGAAATCATATCACACTCTACATCTCTGTCCATACTTGTATATATTGATCAGTGACGAAATATATTGAATGTGTCCCAAGTGGGATTCTCTACAAAGGCGCACAGCGACGGATACCATTGGATACCATTGGATACAGACATGAAGGACTGTGCTATTCTCTACTTGCCCCACTTCCTGTATGTGAGTGGAGGGGATATACGTAAGGGTATACGTGAGGGTATGTAGTTGTGGAATAGAAGAGAAGAAGGTGTGGGTGAGTGGGATATTAGTAATACAGTGCGTATGCGAGAGGGATAAGTACACGTTCATGAATATCACGATAGTATAGTACACAGTGTAAGCATAGTATAGTACCTAGTGTATGCAGGGGGCAGGGCCGCCATGGCCTGTGCCGAGGGTGTCAGCACGTGGATGCACTCGGACTGCTCAATGGGACCCACCCAGGCTGTCACACCGCGCATGTCCCTGGGGGTGAGGGGTGAGACACACACACATTCATATGACACCAACTCATCGTACACCACTCCACCCCATACCTTATGAACTTTGTGTCGCACTGGGTGACCCCCCTAGCCTTAGTCTTTGACTTCTTCTGCCGCACCACTCTGACAGACACCACCCCCGTGGAAGTGGCGCCAATCACCGACGGACACCCGTGGGTGTGTCCCTGTCCCTGGATGGGCCTGTGGACAGCCAGCACCCCATGCCTTCTGGCCACGAGGGCAGGGTCTGAGGTGGTGGTGGAGGGGGTCCATGTGCATGTGGCCAGGTCGAGTATGCATATCAGACCGTCCATGGCAAAGGACATGGCACGGGTCTCAGACACCACCACGGTGTGTGACAGGGTGGATGGGGTGAATGTGCCAATGTAGTCGGGCAGGCAGGGCACAGGGACGGGAAGGCGCTTGCACACAAGCATCCCGCAGGCCATATCCTCCTCCTCCTCCTCCCCCTCGCTCTCTCCCTCCGCAGCGGCAGAGGGGGCAGAAAGGGTGTAGACAGAGACAGGGGATGTGACGCTGCTGGAGGTGACCGCCAGGGTGTATGTGCCGTCCCCCATCTCCATCGCATCGACGTGTCTGACGTTGCACATACCATCTCCCAGAATGGCCTCGGAGGCAGAGTCCGAGCCCTGCCCATCGTTGACAGAGGCCCTGAAGAGCAGAGAGAGCAGAGGCAGGGCTCCCAGGGCAAGGCCAAACACATCTCCCGAGGCAGTGCCACACACCAGCATGCCGGGGTTGTAGGTATCATCCGCCACGCTCACAGACACGCTCTCGCCCTCTGCCTCGCCACCCAGGGGGGACGATGCAGTGAATACGGCGTAGGTGACTGGGGGCAGCTCGATGTCAACAACGGAGCAGTGCTGGAACCCGTCCTCGCCCCAGTGGAACCTGACCAGCCTAGAGGCCGTGGGGGTGGACAGGAGGAGGTACTCGGAGGTGGGGGACAGGGCTAGGCACACGACACTGCGGGCAGGGACGTCAGAGATGCCTAGGATCTGGCGGTGAGGAGTGCATTCAACGGTATAGTGTGGGTGTGTATACATGACAGTATAGTATGTGTATGTATAACAGTCCATGAGCATGTCCCACCTTCTGGGGTGCCTGTATGGGCTCCTCCTCGTCCCTCGCTGGGTCTCCCTTCCTCTGTACCCTGGGGGCATTGGAGGGGTCGGGGACTCCCCACACAGACACGCCCTGGGGGTTGGGGGGGGGGGATACATACACACTTAGGGAGGGAGGGAGGGAGAGAGAGAGGCACCCACCTCTGTATCCACAACCGCCAGACACCTAGGGGTGGGTACAAGGTCATTTCCTGGGGTGGTCAGGGGAGGTCAACAACATGGAGTATCTATACATTCCCCCACACACACATCACCCGTACCGATGGGGCTTCTGCCTGGGCTGCAGGAGTGGTGCTGATGGAGGGGTCTGTCCAGGGTACGCACATCGGGCTTGATAGGGAGGGACACGCAGTCGGCAAAGGACTGGGATGAGATGAAATAGTAGATAGAAATGGGATAGTACACGATGTGTATAACACACTACACCTCACCTGAATCAGGACCTCCCCGCTGACACCCCCTGAGAGCACAAGCCTCACAAGGTCATCCTTGTCGGTCTGGATCTTGCCCTGGGTGTCAGAGATACTTACAGACATATGTATATATACGTATAACACAAAAGTATGCGTAATCCACACAACATACACCCAACCCTCCTGATGCTTATACGGCCCTAGTTAGCAATATACAGCAACACTTATTATAACTCATACTATCCCCCCCCCCCCCCACCTTCTTGATGCCTATTCTGCCCCTGGGTCTGATGAACTGTCTGGGTGACACGGCCACAGCACACACCTCGTGGGTATGGGGGCGGTGCAGGGCAGACAGAGACAGATCGCCCTGGGTGCCTGCCAGTAAGAAGGGGGGGGGGGGGGGGGGGAGAAAAAAAAATAAATAAAAAAA
>BDIP01000361.1:8401-20695 GCA_003568945.1 Kipferlia bialata
CAAAAACACCCCCCCTCCCCCCCCCCCCCCCCCCCCCCCTTGTTATCACGTCTCTGTACTATTCCACAATAATTCGAAAGCTAATCTCAAAGCTATATGTGCTCATACCATTCAGTATCCACCTTCTGCCCCCCCCCCCACCCCCTTCGTCAGATACCCGACTGTAGGCCCTTGCTTGAGTCTCTCTCTCTCTGTCTCACTATATCTCGATTGTATATAACTGATCCAGGACGACCCTGCCTGTACGGTTGGGTCTCTAATGAGTGACTCAGAGACATCTGAGGTATGTATGTATCTGTATTAACATATGGATATGTAGGCTGACACATGGCCCTCCTACTTCTCTCTCTCTTTCCCTCTCTACGTATCCATCACTATATATATGTATATATAATCAATTCTGTATACTTATACCAGGACACCTCAGAGGATGACACCTGACTTTCCCACTTCTCTCTATGTGTGTCCATATCTATAGATCTCTCTCTCTATACATACTAACTCTAGGATACCTCTGAGGACGACTCCTGGTCCCCCCACAACGCTGTCATTGTGACATTCGACGATGACGGTACGTAGTCTCTCTCTCTCTCTCTCTGTGTGTGTGTGTGTGTATCTGTCTCTCTCTCTGCCTCTCTGACAATGAAGGTGTTGTTGCAGACAAGGAGTGGTTCACACTCGACATAGGGATACAGGTACAGATATATATTTCTATATATATGTCTTTGTATTTTTCAATTGTATATAGAGGCTGATATCGTGTGGTTCACTTTCTACAGTATGATCATACTCACCTCAGAGGAGTGACATGGAGCGTATTGTTCACAGAAAATTCCAGTTCACGTTCACTATCATCAATGCACTATGTCTATATTACTATATTCATTCTTATATGTGTGATCTTTCGTTACTCCCCAGAGGAGTGAGCACATCGATACGTATTTTGTATTTTGTATTATATACTATATATTATATATAGATACGTATATACATTTGCTTTCATATCGGTTATTGTATGCATATATACACAGAATAGTCATACTAAATCCAGAGATGCACTATATATACATACATACATACATATATATATGCTATATATACATACATATACACACTCACCCCAGAGGAGTGACATGGAGCACATCTATCTAGTATGCACTATATTTATATATACTATAGATATATATATATGCTATGTATTGATGTATATATACATCCTTATTCCAGAGGAGTGACATGGAGCACACTGTCAAGGGCTACTCCATCGATGAGACCCACGTGATGCTGATGTGCATATCATGGTGGGTGGTGATATAGTAGACCCATACACTGACTCTCTATATAGATACCTATATGTATATACCTTATGTGATGCTGATGTGCATATCATGGTGGGTGGATGTATGTCTAGGGAGTGTATGCATGTAAAGTGACTCCACTTCACTTTGTTCATATTTTATACTAGTTTCTTGATTCTATTAATGAATTATTATATCATTAATTCACTTCTTTGTCCCCTCTCTGACCAACCGCTACATTATTATGTTCCCCCGCTCTGTCTCTCTCTCTCTCTCTATTCCTACTCACCCCTAGGCACAACTACTCTCTGACCAACCACTACATGTACACGCTGTGCCTGGACTCACTCGAGTGCCACAGGTATATATATACCAATAATCGATATATACACACACAGTTACTACTGAGAATGATATGTATTACATACAGTGGATCATCTAGCATTGTGCCTGGACACCCTGGGGTGTCACAGGTATACAAGTATATATATGTGTATGTATGTATATACTACTATATGTATGTACATACATGTCTAACCCATAGACACACTCAAGTAGTCCATGCCGAGGGTGTATCTCAGCCCCAGCAGGAGAGACTGGGGAAGAAGGAGGGAGAGGGGGAGGGGGAGGGGTACCAGAGTGTCAACATGTGGAAGGGACAGCCCACACAGTTCAGGTATATAGAGTATATATACATACATAGATATATACGTATATATATATGGACATGTATGTGATACTGATACTGATACATGTGGAAGGGGCAGCCCACACAGTTCAGGTATTGTTGTTTCATATGTATATACTACTATATGGACATGTATACTCTCTCCACTGTTCTTTCCCTCCTTCTCACCCCCTCAGGCTTGGTGACCGACTCATCCTGCTGGGCTAGACATACATATAGTACAGCACACACATATATATGTATATATGTGTGTATGAGTATGTATGTATGAGTATACTGAGATACTTACCCAGGCTTGGCGACAGGCTCATCCTGCTTGGCAACAGACAGCCCAGGTTCTCCGTCAAGGGAGAGGTACGGAACAGTAAGACGGTTTAGATATCAGTATAGGAATTGATATAGTGGATATTGTGACCACTATACCCCCTTTGTGGCACCACTCACCTGAAACCTTCCCTCTCATATCTCTCTCTATTCATTGATGTGTGTCTGTATATACTCTCGCTCACTCTATCTCTGCCTGATAGCTCACTTTCCCATTATCCTATTCTCTCTCTCTCTCTTATGCTAGAGCACCGTGAACTGGATATAGTAGCACCCTCTTCTAACAACAGCTCTGCGTGATGGCCCACTATCCCCCTATCCCAATCTATCAACTCACTGAACATGTATACAACATGTATACTTGACCTATATCTGATATATCCAATATCAGCTCTGCATGATGGCCCACTGTCCCTCAGACGACACGTGGGAGAGGCTCACACCCCCACCTAAGGTAGGTGCACAGTGTATGATACATATGAGATATTTTTGAAAGTGTACAGTATTTATGCATTGATCCTATGATAGAGTCTGTGCAATGAGATTCGGTATATACACACACACTCTCTCTCTTTCCGAATATATATCGATGAAAGTACATGACCCTGACCCCCAGGCCATTATGGAGTCTATCAATGGCTATGGGTACCACTCCTCCTCACACTTGAGGTATCGGCATTGTCTCATATGTATGTATATCACATGAGGTATATGTCACTAAGGATCCTCAGAGTCTATTATGTGTGTTATATACACTAAGAGTGTGTACTGCTTGGCTATGGGTACCACTCGTCCTCACACCTCAGGTATCGGCATCGTCTTCTCACAGTATACATGTAGTATGATATCAAATTCAGGTAAGATCTCTCACTTCAGTGTGGGTGTGGTCGGTGACACCGCCTACTTCATCAAGAAGGAGAGTGACATGGGATACAGGTATGGTTTCAATACTTAACCTAAAAATGTATTGACACTATTGTATACACTAAATACAAGTAGTAATATATACTACATTCAGATGCACATTGAATTCTTAGTGAATATTTGATTCTCTTACTGTAGATACTCCTTTGATGAGGGATGGTCTGAGCAGTCTCTGTCTGGGGTCGGTCTCAAGCTGGAGAGGAGGAGTGGGTTCTTTAGACGAAATGGGGAGGTTAGTGTGGGTCCTTGTTAGTATGTAGCATCATTATGTGGGTATGTATTATCTTACATGTGGGTCAGTATTATCCCAGAATGGGGACCCACCTGCCTAGACCCCCTGCTGACTCCCAGTATGCCCTCAATGTCATGGTGGGATTGCCACAGCACCTACTGCTACAGGTATGGGGACTGTCTACACTATATAGAGTACATCAAGGAACCCATCTCTATTTGCATTGTCGCCCTTATTTCGTTGTTTCTGTTTGGTATAGTCAGTCAGTATTCTGTTGTTGTCTCACCGTCAGAAGGCCGATTGGATCATCGCAGACCCCACCGACTACTACTCATGCCCATGGGAACAGCACTTGCACACATGGGACACGGTGTCTGAGGTATATACATATATATATATACATATGGTTAATAGTATCGGAGATTTGTAATATATGTGTGCTAATACCCTATTAATCCGTAATATCTCCATAGCACTTGTACACATGGGACACGGTGTCTGAGGCATTATTCTGCAATATAGTATCCCACACCTCTCTCCCTCTCACTAATGCCTTAGGCTTGGGCCGAGATACCCTTTTTGAAGGAGGACTATATGTGTCTCTGAGTGTGTATATGACTACATCTCTTCCTAATTAAGATGAATCACTGAGTGAACCGTGCTCCTCTTTGTATAATGTACATAGACATTTATTGATTGCCAAACGGATTTCCTGATTGATTATAGGAATGGACCGAGATCCCCTTTGTCGGAGCGGACGGTGTCACCAAGGCCGAGTGTCCCCGTATGTCCATGGCTGTACCTCTGCAGCCCAACGGAGGTGCCGACTGTAAGTGGATAGTGTACAGGAATAACAGCTATGATCAGGGGAATACCCAGAGTTCACCAGCTCTGTCTGTTATGGAGTTCTGGGAGAAGGAATAGACACACAGACTGTAGGTGTCAATGCGCTTAGACTGGTCACTGTATTTGTCATTAACTGTGTAGTATAATCTGTATGCTTTACAGTAATAGTAGTACTACTAACAACATGCCTACACACAACTGATACCCTCAAGAATAGAGATGACTGCAGTTGGTGCACACACCCTAGTAGACTGGCTCAACTCTGTAGTCCATCATCACACTGCCAACCACACATGTCTGATACAGTCCCAGTCCCCCTGTGGCAGGAAGAGCAGTGTGACTTTCCTCTCTCTGTCTTCCCCTTCAGCTGCTCTGGGGCCATCAAGACAGGGCACAACGAGGTGCTAGTGGAGTCATATGATGAGGATAGACACCTAGTACTTGCCCTGGTGCGTCTACTCTCAGGTGGCACAGTTGAGAAGGAGCTTATTCAGAAGCCAGACCCTCAATTCAACACAGCCAAGGTGTATGGCGTGTGTCACTGGGGGGAGGTCTACATGTACACTCGTGATACGGACAGCACCCTCTATATACTTGATCTTGCTACACACAGTTGGCGCTCAGTTGATGCCCCATTGCACCTCGGACAGAGTGACAGGGTACAGAGGATACGGCAAGTGTCTCTTTGGCTTGGCCAGGTATGCCTCTTGAGTGACGGAGCAGATGTCGTGGTGGTTGGCATCCAGTGTGACCGTAGCACTAGTGACGGCTATATATACACAGTAGGCATGTGGTACTATAACCCTGAGAGAGGAGCAATGGTCTGTGCAGGAGGAGACACACACACCTATGAGGATAGGCCACCTTCACCCGTATTGTATTTACTAGATGGAGTCCGGTACCTTAGAGCGGGCACAGATGTGTACAGCTACTGCGACATTGGGCAGTGGACACTAGTACCTGAGTCTGAGTTAACAAGCGGCAATGGATTAGCTGGTTTGTACCCAGTACGCGATTCATGGGGTAAGTCTATAGTTCTGGCTCCCCTAGAGAGACGCTTCTCAAGGGGCATATTCTGTGCAGCCTTTGATACAGTGTCATCTCAATGGAGTCTGTTGGGACATACACATGAGGATAGATACGTCCTTTTCACCCCCGCTAATGCACTCTGGTGTGGGGATAGGGATGGGTCTGTGATGCGGTATCTGGACGGTGGCCTAGTATACCCCCACGAGTCACGTCTGTGGGCCACAGATCCAGGCAACAGCCGACTCTTGGAGTAGCCTGGTTTCAATGGACACTGTCAGTGTTAGCCTAACACTGTTAGGGATATAGTATGTGATATATATACTGAAGAGTAAAGACCTGAAACCAGCGCTTCAGGTACAATTAGTAGAACCGAACTACTCACCAGTACTGCAGCGTCTGTTGAATCAAGAGTAACAACGTCAGTACTTGTTCAACCTCTACCCATTCTCTAAAGGGGGACCTGCAGAGAGGGTTATGCTATTTCCGATAATCTTTTCACAATACGATCTCTTGCAGAGCTATATAACAATCATTGCTTTTCTCTTTCAGTTCCCAGCGTCTGAATTACGTGAAGAGCAGACGTGGTCTCTCTCAATAATTCGTGTGATTCGCCGTGACACATTTCTAGAAGATTGCTATGTATCCATTCCACAATGGAATCTCTACGTGATCATATCAGCTTTCACAGCTCTGGCTCTTGCCTCTCTGCTTGCTGGGATCGGGAAGAATGAAGCTAGGAGTCGGATATATGACCAAGGGTGTACGTGCCTGTCCCTAACAGTACCCCTGCAGCATAAGGGAGGTGCTGAGGCAGCTGACTGTAAGTGCATAGTGTACAGGAATAGCAGCTGTGGGCAGCAATGCACTCAAGGCTCGCCAGCGCTATCTTTCATGGAGTTCTGGTATTCAGAAGCCACAGAATAGAGACACAGAGATTATGTGAAGTCATTGCATATGCAAAGTATACAGTTTGCACCAGCTTTAAGACTGATACCCTCACGTCCAAAGGGATGACTACAGTTGGTGTTGACTCTCTACTAGACTGCCTTAGCTTTCTTAGATTGATACAAACACATCACTACACCCTTTTTCTTTTACCTCCGGTGCAATGGGGAGGGGGGGGGGGGTCACTATATGTAGTGTCGGGAAGGAGGGGGAGAAAGGGGTGGGGGAGACGCTGACACTCTTATGGACCCACAAGAGGTGATCTGATATCTGCGGTGGGGATGGGACAACAGGACATCTAGGAGTCCAATCACACGGTGTAGAGACTCACATCAAGTTCTGAACCTATACACATTCGAAAGCCCGGAACATTCTAGGAATCGTATCAGAGTAGATACGGCTTCTTGTCTATGCTCTAGAGTCTATGGTATTGTCCACGCTGTGTTGAACTAGCAGTTGTATAGTATAGGGTATCCCGTGTATCTTTCCTCACGACTGAAAGGTTTGATTTTACTCCTTTACTCACTCCGTCTACACGGATTGGTTATGGCAAGTCTCACTCTTGAGCCGCCCACTAACACTACTTGGGGTTACTGAGAGAGTATTTTCGCTGTCCTGGGCAAATATCTCATGTAGGTGCAATTTCTCAGCGAGAAAAAGGGTTTTCGAGCATCCACACAACTGAACAGAGCTCCACTTGCACGTTGCGTGCATATGGAGCCTGAGAGGAAAGACTCGGTTCCCGATGCGTCTCTAGGACTCACATAAGATGGCTAACAAGGTATAGTGCAGCTGTATACACGGAGACTAGTGGTGTGTATCATGGAGTATCACGCAATGAGCATGGTACACATTAATGAGCCCCCTCATATCCTGGTTTGGCAGACCCTTTGCTTGCCCCCCCTCCCCCTCCCCGTCCCATCCACTGTATCTATGCTACCACTCACTCTAGAACAAGGGACCCACCAAGAAGGAGAAGCTTGCTGCCAAGGCCGCCAACGCTGACAAGGCAAGGAGATAGCACTCTCACCCTCGATATTGACTGCTCTTCAGTATTTGAAATTGTCTATTCCTGCGACAGAGAGATATAAATATAGCAGAGATAATAATAGAGAGATGCAAATATAACAAAATCTGCCTGTCATATCTCCTATATGTCCCTCACCCCAGACCCCCAAGGGAGCCAAGGAAAAGAAGGCCGCCAGGAAGGCCAGTAAGGTACTGTCCCTCTGTTTCTCCCCCCCCTTCCACCATCCCTCCCCTATCGATGAATATGCTCCTCAATCCGGTTAAGTTGTCAACATCTACTCCAATGCCACCCATCCTCCTTTTCTCCCCACCTTTGCTTTCTGTTGGCTCCCCTGACCGTCTCACCCTAGGCTGCCCAGGCTGCCAAGTACGCTGCCCCCCAGTAGACTATACCACCGTGTCTCCGTATGGACATGATGCACCCGTAAGGACACTACCCCCTCATTTGAGAGAGCTGTGTATGTAGTGTATTGCATTGGGACTGCCAATTTGGCAGACATCCAAGGAAGTAAATGACTAGTATTCAGTCAATGGGTCCACATGCGATTTTTCAATATATCTATTAGCAGACACTGGTGTATATCAGTGTGCAAGTCGCCCCTGTTCTGCCCTAGACCCTAAATATTGCATGTCGTATCAGTAACAGAAATGTTGTCTGTTCCTCTCCACTGTCAAATGAAACCTATACATAGCGACTAACGTAGCAGCTGCAGATAGTATTAGGGCCCAGTGACTGATAACTATCTGTGTTTTGTCATGGCACGTCTGAAATATTTGCAGAGCATTTGACTGAGAGGAGGTCTCTCTCAAATAGGGGTTTAGCTGTGATCTCTGTGACAAGTCTACAGCTGAATACTACACGCATTCTCTTCGTGATCATCACATCAGGCCTCATACCTCTGTTTACCTTGCTAGTATAGAGTACGATGGAGGTAGCAGTGGCTGCTCTGAATGCAGACATTGGTGGAGGGCCCAGTGAAGTGGAGGTGAGTGGTGTGTACGAAGAGGACTCAATATAGGTCTGATACGTCATGTATTGTTCGTCACCCCCAGTCACCGTGTTGTCTCTGTTACGACCCCGACTCTGACCCTCTGACTATGGGGTGTGGCCATGTGTTCTGTCTGGGGTGTATGACAGCATTGCTGGAGGGGAGGTACGGGGTCTGACTCAGATAGTATACATACACACAAAGTCATAACACAAATCTCCACATTGGATTTGATAGGTCCTGCCATGTGTCATATACACAGGTGACCAGAGTCATCCTTCACAATTGTTGAATCAACATAGGCTCTCACATTGTATTATACAATGATTGTATATCTATCTTATATACACAGGTGGTATGGCCGGTCGGGTGCCAGGATCAGCTTTGGCTTCATGGGGTGTCCCATGTGCCAGAGTGATATATCAGGTCACCCTGTCTTGGATACACTGATGGCACCCCTTGTCACACTCAGAGAGAAGGTGCACAGGATGGCAACAATGAGACAGGTGTGTATACGTATATCCTGTATATATTGAGTAATGCATATGTTAACGAGATAGACCTGAGTACATCATATTACTCAATATTTTGAGACAAAGAAGAGAATATGTCTCCTTGTCACACTATTACACGGTGTAAATAGTGTATACATTAGTGCAACATACACTCTATAGGCAATACGTCACTGTACGGTTACCCTAACCCGTCAGCAGATGGAGCATGGCAGTGGGTCAGTGTCCGATGCCATCAGGGAGTATGCATACTACCAGTGCCACAGGTCGGTTGCAGTAGAGTAGGGTAGTGTTATTGTAGTATCTCTTTGAGCATCCTCCCGGAGGACCCCCGCGATCCACAAGCATTATATGTAGTAACTGTAGGTGTGCTGAGCCCTACTATGGAGGTGCAGTGGAGTGTGCCGCAGGGAGTGAGACAGAGTACAACCAGGATGACCTCACATGCCCTAGGTATACATACTGAATCTAGTAGATCAATAGTGTCTATATTCTCAGTGTATTACTACCTACTGGCCGCAGAGTCATCACCTAACACAGGTGCACCCGTCTTCAGTCCCCCACCTCCCTCCCTGACACCTGTTCCTCCCACGGCACAGACTACATCCAGTGGAAGTGCAGGTACTGCTGCAGTATGGCAGTGTTCTTCTGTTTCGGCACCACCCACTTCTGCGTCGAGTGCCACAACAACTACAGCAAGTGTCAGGCAGCAGAGAAAGCGGGTACCCTACCCCCATGCCCTGCTGGCCCTGTACTAAATGGCCTAGCTGGAGAGTGTCCATTGGGATGTGCCCACCCCCCCACAGGCAGTGAGTTCTGCATGGGGTGTGCAGAATGCAGACTGAAGGAGGAGGACTACTGAGTATAGCACTATTTTTCATACACAATAAATGATAGTCCATAATGGACACGAATACGTTCAACACTTGGAGAATGACACATATACGGAACGGGATGTACCGAGTGCAGACTCAGGGAGGAGGACTACTGAATAGTAATAGAAACATGATACACTAACCACTGGATAAGTGACCTATACGGATCATTCTATTACATATCTACATTTCATTTCATCAACACACACTCCTAAGGGGCCTAGAGGGGCATCCCATCAAGTGCCACGAGGATAGACCCCAGCACCTCTGCCCTCACTCTCTGCACCTCTGTTCTAGTGGTACCAGGGCTCAGGAGAGAGAGGACCTTCTCAGCACATGCACCTAGCAGGGAGAGAGGGGTATGGGCTGGGAATGCCCCCACTGCCCATAGCAGATGCTCCACCACAGAGGGTGGCAGGGAGGGTGTCTCACCCTGGGTGCACACACAGAGGGAGAGAGAGAGACTACCGCAGCACAGCATGTCCACACACACGCCATCAGCTGAGGAAGGGGCCGCTCTAATAGCACCCCTAGTCTCGTCCAGCTGCATCTGGGCCATGCCCTCAGCACAGTACTCCACGGCACCCCCTGCTAGGCATAGACATGCCAGTGCGTACGTAGTGGCGTGTGCCCTCTTCCTGTACAGCCTCTGGTGCGGCACCTGCAGGGCGAGGGCTGCCAGGGCCCCTGCTCTAGAGGGTGTCTCTATGGTGTCTGGGAGGAGCACACACCTGCGCAGGGTGCGGCCTAGGCTGGCCGCATCTACACTGGACTGGGGGGTCTTTAGGGGGTGGGACAGAATGGGCTGGGTGTAGTGGGAGGCCACGGAGAGAGAGCACGCAGAGGGGGCCGCAGAGAGAGAGAGGAGGCCGGTCACGTCGGTGTACCTGGGGGTGAGGGGTTAGTGAGAGAGCAGCCAGTCTAATAATACAGCTCTATACTCACACACAATATAGACACATACCTCCTCATTGGTTGGGCACTGCCTATGGGCTCTGCGAGGGGTGTCTCGAAGAGTGCGTCCAGGGAGAGTAGGAGGGGTGATAGGGAGGGAGCCACCCCATCCAAGCACAGAATGTGCTGGAGCAGGGCAGAGGTACCCACACCTAGGGACACAGGTGCATCTGTGGCGTTGGTAGTCGCATAGGTACCAAGCTCCCTTGAGAGGTACTGCACCACCTTGGTGCACAGTGTGCCCTCGGAGGGTGTGCGTGTACGGCTGCATGCCTGCTCTACTGCCAGGGCTGACAATAAGGGTGTACCGAGAGAGAGAGAGAGAGAGAGAGAATGTGCACCATGACCATACCTGACACCAGTGCCGAGGGGAGGGAGAGAGAGAGGGAGGCAGGGGTGGAGACAGCGGGGACAGAGAGGGAGAGGTCCACCTCCCCACTGAGCACGGCCTCTGCTATGACAGACAGGGGGGTCAGGGTCAGGGAGTAGGCCATGAGGCGGAGGACTGGGGGGTGAGGGAAGGCAGGGGGATGACACTTGTCTCTATTAACGGTGCATCCTATATGCACAATACCTGCTGCCAGCAGCCTGTGCATCTGGGGCATGTGGCCATGGGAGGGGAGGGCACGCACAAGGGCATGGCCCACCTAGGGTAAGAGAGAGAGAGAGAGAGAGAGAGAGAGGTATATGATCCACACTCACCGCAGCCAGGGCCTCTGCCAGAGGCTTAGGGAATGGTGTCAGGGCATGGCCAGCAGCCAGTGCCTCAGTGAGTGAGAGGACTGCCTGTGCCCCCTCCTCAACAAGTGAGGCATGGAGGGGGGTGTCGATGCTGCCACACAGGATGCCATCCACCCTGGGGTGAGAATGAGAATGACCACATACAATATTAAGGAATACTAAGGTAAAATATAGCAGGGTAGGTATAGCCATACCTGTCGTAGACCTCCAGCAACACTCCCCCTGCCACACTACAATACTATACTTACGCTGAAGACAGCAAACATGTACTAGGGAATGTGTGTGCAGCCATACCTGTCGTAGACCTCCAGTAGCACTCCCCCTGCCACACACACAATGGAGGGACAGAGGGGGGCAGAGTCTACGGACACAGATGCCCTATCTGCTGTCTGGGCCAGTGAGACCAGCTCGGTAACCCACCCAGCGGCATGGAGGGGGGCAAAGTGGCCTGGTATATAAGAGAGAGTGACGACACACATATGTATACAACACATTGCCACAAAATAGAGATCTACATAAATATACACGTATGTATATATATCATATAAACTACTCTACATACACACACATACCGGGGGCAGGTGCCTCTGGGAATGTGCTGAATGGCAGTGTGAGTCTAGACACTGATAGGGCAGAGGAGAGAGAGAGGTGCACGGGGATGCGGCTGGCAGGGATAGACATGACACGGGAGATGAACTCGCCTGGGGGTTAGGGATGCTGTCAGAGTGGCCTACTGACCACCGCTGTCTCTCCCTCACTTTCTCTATGTATATATTCCACAGCTGTATAGACATACTTCTCCATTACCTGAGTCTGCTGCAAGTGCTGTGAGGGTGGCCACCACGGCTGTCCTGAGTCTGGCATCCACATGGGGGGCAGACAGGACAAGCCTATGTATTAGACATGAG
>BDIP01000362.1:0-15151 GCA_003568945.1 Kipferlia bialata
TATTTGCTCGTCGCCACAACAGAGAAGTGCGCACGTACTCACTGATGTACATCACACAATAAGGGTTTAGTGTGTGAATGTCATTGTCCGTAAGGATCAATAAAAACTATACCCAATATGTGGTGTACTCAGAATACGATTCTGTTCGGTTCTATGTAGTGATGTATTCTTTGCAATGAAAAGGATTCTGGTCACCAGAATCTGGTGTACCAGCACTGTAGCTAGCATTCCATGGCGCCACAGTGACATATGATTTACCACGCTTCACACGTCTCCTCCTTCGATATCACTGCCCTCTCAATGTCCGCCTTTGTACAGTGTAACAGGCTGCATATGCACTCATCGCAGCAGTGTCTCTTGACCAAAGGGTCCAGTGGGTCCAGGAACCATCCTGCAATGAAGTCACACAGCACGTCAGGAGCGGACTCTCTAGAGGAACACTGCTAGTTAGAGATGACATAGTGCGTGTAATGTGAAGTATACAAGCATCCATCACAGATAAGTACCTCTATCCCCTGTCTGAGGGTCTCTGCTGCAGTCTCGAGTACTACTCTAGCTAGTGCGGGCATGTGGTCCATACACTTGTGTCTGCAACGTGAGGTTGTGATAGAGGCAGACGCGCGAGTATCCAAAGGATTACTGCTGCTCACACGCTCAGGTACTACATCAGTCACTTGCATGGGTGAAGCGGCAGATGTGTCAGTCAGTACAGGCTCCGACGTAGCAGTGCCACCCACCGACTGAAGCGGGCCAGTCTCCTGCTTAATCCTCTCAAACAGCTCAAGCTTGACTGCCTCCTGTATGTAGGTATGGACTGACTCACACGACTGAGGACACACACTGTCAGGAACACAGGTATCAGAAGCAGTAGTTGAGGTCCTCTCTGTGAGTGTGACACCCATTGTTCCCTCTTCCTCTTTCACACTATGAGAGGGGTCAGTCACTTGAGACACTGACTCCTCAACTTGAGGAGTATCGTCCTCATGTGTGGAGACAGTAGTATCAAGGTCTCTCTCAGAGTCAGAGCCAGGGTCCTCCTCTGCCAGAAGGTTCACAGCCTCAGCCACCTCTCCAGACTCACAGGAAGGGTCGCCACTCGACGACTCGTCGGAAGAAGGGAAGCATATATCACTGTCACTGCCCTCACTCCCTGGGGACTCCTCCACTCTCCCAATGTCAGCATCATCAGAGTGCGTATCACTAGACTCAGAGGCTTCATTAGAGGCACTGGACTCCTCTTCAGACTTGACAGTGCTCTCCCCCTCACTGTCACTCCCAGACTCATCCAATGTGGCAGGATCTGCCATTGGTACAGCCTTCAGGTTGCAGCCCAAATCAGACACTCGAATGTGTGGGTTGTCGATGTCCATATCGTGGTGTGTCTCACGGTGAATGGGCACAACTGGAGTAGTGGCAAGAAGAACAGGTCGTGGGAGACTGCCCATGTCTGCGTCCTCCCCTAACTCCAGTGCGCTGTCACTCTGCATTGGCTCTGACTGGTGAGTGGGGGACACGCTATCACCACCACCTACTCCACCTGAGTCCTGCGAGATAGGCATGGGTGGGTCCCTGTCGTCTGCTTCTGGGATGACAAACTGGGCATCACCCACACTAGTAGTACTAGTGTCTGAGGGGACGGCTGTCGATACACTCACTCCTGCTGAGGATGGGAGGACTGGCGCGGGCTCCACACTATGGGAACTAGCTAGCTGGAGCTTCTGCTTCTCCCTCTCCTTCTGCCGACGCAGACTCTCCATACGTATAGTGGCCAGACTCCGCACTGGTGATGCCACTGTGCGGGTACTGGCAGGCTGTTCCCCCCTAGGGGCTGTCTTAGCCCCCTCCTGGCTTGCCTTGAGCCGAGTCTGAGCCCCATACTCCAGTGTCACTCTCTGCAGCAACGAGACAAGTCTCTCTCTCCCAGCCTGCACAACACCCTCTGACAGACCGCTGATCACAAACTCAACACTAGTTGTACCCTCTACGACACTCACAAAGAGACGTTGCCTGGAATCCGATATGTGATTGGCCAGTGTGGATGCAGAGTACTGACCAGTAGCAGGCAGGTATCGCGGCACTGGAAGTCTAGTCGTGTGACGTGTCAACTCATAGTAGACAGTCTCTGACCCAGTATCTACAAGGTCAGTGAAGTGGAGGGGTTGGAAGGCAGTCAGATCCACAGTCTTCAAGTCTGTCCGTGTCATCAACTGTGTGATAGCCGAGACTGTCTCCTTGGGGGTCTCAGGAAGAGCTGGGACTGGAGATACACCACTAACGGGAGGCTCAGACATGTCTTGTAGATGCAACACAATGGAGCTGATTACAAGATGCATCTTAAGATATGCAAGGTGCACAGTCTCTTTTGCATTAGCTATGATGACGAGTGAGCTTCCCTTGCGCTTGATGTTGCAACCATTCCCTACCAGGCGGGCAATGAATAGACACCACTCCTTCAAGTTCCCCACTACACTGGAATCAAGCCGCAGAAAGACACAGAAGGTTGACTGGGCAACAATACGGAGGGGGGGAACTGCGGAATACTGGAGCGGCACGAGACAGCCTATCATCGTTTCAGAGGTGCATCTGTTGGTGGCTGTAGCTGATTGTGCGTTGCAACGTAGCACAGAGTCTCCTTGTTGTGTGGGGGTGGCCCCCGGTGGGTCCAACAAAAGCCTGAAGTCATTGCGAACAAGACCTTTCAGCGCCTCAACCATGGGCAGAACAGTCCAAGAGACGCTATCGGCCAGTCTTTCTGCCTGAGAGGGGCGGCATGACCATATCTGGAGGGACCCGTTGTCTGAGTTGTCTGCTACCTCGACCTCTAACCGCTCATCTCTGTTGACGCGCCCAATGTCCTCAATGCTCTCATCGATGGCTTTCCTGACAAGTCTCCACGAAGTATCTACAATAGTATCAAGGTAGCCATGCGGAAGGACCAACCTCTGGTACTCCAGCTCAGGGGGCAGAGTGACGTCAATGACATACCTCTCCACGCAGTCCACCCCACTGCACGGAAGGTACAGGTCCATTAACTCGTCGGGGAGACACGCTGTCCCATAATGACGGGCACTGGTCGGCATATACCCTAACATGTCCAACGAAGAGATTCCAGTCCTCTTGGTCGTGGTGTCAAGTGCAGGGTAGACAAGAGCTGTGCCTGTACATTCACAACTCTGGATCCATTCCCTACATAGAACCACAAGACGATATGCCATGCACACACTCTCGTAGGTGTCCGCACCTATGAAGACCTCAGCAATCCCATATACCATTCTCACAACGCACCCGTCTCCTACTACGGATGATATATGTGCTGGGAAAGGCCGAAATCGCATGTATACTCTCTCAGGTAGATACACACCGACTCTGTACCGATGCGTCAGCCTCACCTCTAGACAACCCATGGGCGTTGCAACCCCCTCTCTCTCCAGCTGCTCCCGGTAGCAGAGCTCTGGGTCGTCACCCCCTGGGTCTGCAAAGGGAGGGGGAGAGTGGGACATTGGGGTGTATATGTACTTGGGCCTCTCTGTGTCAAGGGGCAGGGCAACCAAGGGGGGGAGGCGGTTATAACTCCTCCATCGCTCTACATCCCATCCAGCAGGCCGTAGCATGTCATAGAGAGCGAGAGTCTGCTTGAACTGCTGTGTCCGTAGTGCCACACCAGTGGCAGAGGGTCTAGACCTAGACCGACGCTTGGGCCTCCCCCCCCTTCTCTCTCCCCTCCCCCCTTGCTCCGCAGATCGCTTGGAGGGAAAGGAACTGTCCCCTCTGGGCATAGGAGTGGGGGTGGGTATATCCTGCTACTAGACACTCTCTCAATGAAGAGTGAGTGAGAGACGATACGACATGCACTACTACACCCCTACAGGCAAAAACAATGGTGTCACTGACATTGTTGTGTGTTATTTGCCACAGGCTTGACCACCAAGCCACACACCTTTGCCATCTATTCCTATATATGCAGATACAGCGCTTAGCAATGATTCTACAAAACTGTAAATATCATGTCCGAGACACCTGTCGTATTCTCCGGAATGGTAAACAAAGAGACGGGTCCAGATGCTACTACCAGACGCCAATGGATGTATACTCCCCATATCCTCCTATCCAGGTGAAAGGGGACCAGAGATACGAGTCACATGCCTCAATGGCAATAATCAACCTGCCACATCAGTGTGTCATCCGATGCCTGGACCCGATGAGGTATCCGGCACTCAGAGCACATAGGGCATCACCAACCCTCTAATGAACTAGTAGGGAGATTGGAGCATTGTATGCTCCTGGCAACTTCGACTAGTACTGCCGAGCCCACACAATGAGCCCCAAGGAGGGGGCTGAGGGTCCGCTCAAACAATTCAGGGCGGGACAATCGAGCACAGCGACCTGTCTCTGTCAATCCCACAATTGGTATTGTGGGTATTTCCGACGGTTAGGTGTTGGGACTCACACTGCCTGCCGCAGTGCCTCTCTGCATCTGTTCTGTGTCCTCTGTCTGTGCCTGTCACTGCCTAGCAGCACTACCCTCGGCACCGCATATGCCAGGATGGTGGGTATGACAGGCCTCCTCATGACCTGCCCTACTACATACCACCCGTCTGTGCATGTGTATGTAGAGGGGTCGAGGGTGGCATCGTACACTGCCAGTGACACCACCTGCACCATCCTTACTAAGGGTATGGGCATGCTCAGCCACACACTCCGCCACACATCACCACTGCTGGCCTCGGACCTAGAGCGCACCCTGGAGCGATGCTTCCTGTCAACATAGAGAAGCCTGAGGTTGGGGAGAGAGAGAGGCGAGGGGGGAGGGGGAGGGAAGAGATCTATTCCCCCAGCCCAAAGAATTATGGGCTATGCAAATGTCATACAATTTGGACAGAGAGAGAGAGCACACACACCCATATAGCAATGTATACTATTTGTAAGTACCTGAACCCGAGCCCCAGCAGCACCGATGTGGCGCATGCTATGAGGGTGGTGGGTATCTCGTACCAGAAGGTGTAGAGGGGGGTGTCTCCGGCGGGACTCGTGTTGAACCAACAGGGGGTATAGCATGTCTGGAGGGTAAGGGAGATGAGAACCCACACATATATAGTATATTCCCACACCTCACACAAGGGGTCTGGGTTGCATATGGCTGGGTTCCCACAGTCTGTGCTGGTGTTGACTAGTCCCATGCTGCCTATGGCCACATTCAGAGCAAGGAGTGTCACTGATGTGGCTGTGAGGTATGCCCTGGTCACAGTGCCCTGGGGGGTGAGTATTATAAGTCCGTATAGACATGCATATACACACACCGAGATATATACATGTAGGACGATATCGAGTGAGACGCATGATACTACATACACCCATACCTAAATATATATACAAGCAAATAGAGTGATAGTAAAAATCGGACCACACACCCTGCTGACCCTCTTCCTCCTGCCTGTCCCTGAGGCTATGGCCAGGTATGTGAAGTGGGCAAAGCAGCACATGACAATCTCGCCTGGAGTTAGGGTACGATGATTAGTGTATTTGCTACAAATACTGAATGGATACCCCGCTGTAAGTGCTCTCTTTTCCTCACCTCCCACTCCTCCTGAGTAGTCAAGCACAAAGACAGTCTGGGAATGAGGAGGGGTAGAAGAGAGAGAAGACAGTAATGAAAAACAGCAGAGAAATACGATGAGATGGACCATGGCCATTCATATGACCCGAAGGCAAAGAGAATCGGTGACGGAAGTGAGTCAATAGCAGAACACTACAAAGTAGGTACTGTGTCATGTATAATAAACTCCTCACCATGCACTCGAGGGATGTGGTCACCAATGTGGACACCCTGTATGCCCCGACATGCACCATGTCACACAGGATGGTGGTGGCCACAAACAAATCAATGGTGGCAACACGGCGCTTGTGCCTAGGGGTCATATACAGAGAGTGACAGGACATACTCATAACATAGTAACAGCATACCTCACATCGTTGATGCCCTTGCCAAACAGAAACATGAGGAAGAGGAGTCCAAGACACAGGGATATGTCAAGCGCCTGCATCTTGGGACCCGTACAGTCTACCATCTCTTACTGACCTGTGAAGAAGTGAATGGCAGATTCGGATTTGGCTGTTTTTGGTGATTCAATGGCGAATAAAGGGTGGTGGGTCGGGTGTTAAAAGTGCGTCGGACAAGAAATGTCCGGGTTGCTGCATCTCGATACTGACTGGTTTAGATCAGTCATGTGGAAGTGTGTGCTGGTTCTGGCCCTTTTGGGCTGTGCTATGGCAACTGGCCTACCCGATAGCTACACCTACAAGTACGTTAGTGTGTTTTTGTGAGTTCTAGGGTCCATTTCATTGACATTACCTTTTTTTTCTTATTCCCAGCTACGGTGTGACCTTTGACGAGGTTAAGGGATACAACATCACCACCACACCCGATGTGGACTGTGCTGCTTTCGGTACGTGCTCTTATCAGCAGTTTGTGATGTTGACAATCGTGGACCTATCATCCCTTGTCAGTGTGGATCATCGTCTTTGCTCTGTGGCTCTCCCCCCCTTTGTGTTTCTCTTCTCTATGTGCATGTATGGTGCTTACCCCCAGCCTACTTCGAGGACATGCTCGACGAGATTGGCTGGATGCCCATCAGGGTCACCACCAACGGGTGAGTATATACATGTCCACTCTCCCTCGTTCTCTCTCTCTCTTTCTCTCTCTCTCTCTCTTAATGTCTGCCTGACCCAGTGACTACAACGACACTGTCCAGATGGAGGCCGCTGGATACCTTGAGGGATACCTCTACCAGGAGCGCATCTTCACCCACCAGCAGAACCTCTGGGACTGGTACCTCTTTGACTACGTGCCCGGTGAGTTCAAGTCACACATATCGTTACATATACATAGTCATAGCGTTCCAGGGAGTGTAGTGGTGAGTGATATGTAGGGCTCCACTTGGGCGTGTGATTGGTTGTATTGTGACTCCTTTATTTATCCTTCACTATCTCTAACCCCCAGGCCACGTGTTCCCCGACTCCCTCTTCACATACCTCCAGGAGAACCTCGACTTCATCAGGTGGGTGGTCACTATATACAATACATATGTCTCAGAGTAGACATCTGTCCCTGCCCCTCTTCTGTCCCTTATATATCAGGCACAACGTTGAGACCAAGCCCAACGACGACTACTGGAGAGGTGTCGGCCACGTGCTGCACCAGTTCGACGGAGTCGTGCTCGGTACGCATATATGTCACACACACACACATTCCTCCCGTTCCCCTTGTTAGATATTTGCATCATTCCTTGTTCACCCCAGGCTACCAGGCTGCCATGCCCGAGGATGGATCCCAGTACCAGTCCGAGCTGGACCTCTGGATGTACCAGTCCGCTGGTGAGTGAGCACACAGTGTTTCACCTATATGTATGTATCTATATATAAATGGATGCGCCATAACCCCAGGTGACCTCCTTGACCTTGTCGTTGCTGTCGAGCCCTCCATGAGGCCCGACTGGTCCAACATGACACCCTTCGAGAAGGACATGCGCTTTGCCAAGGTATTAGTGGCCTACTCTCCCTCTGATACCTTCATACAAGGGCTCTCTCTGTCTCTATATCCCTATCTCTCTCTGTGTCTTTTCTATATATATTCTGTCTTACCCTCCAGGACTCTCACTGCACTGGCCTTGTCAAGCTGGCCGGTGACTACTCTGATGTCTATGTCTCCCAGGCTGCCTGGTTCTTCTACGGAGCCATGACCAGGGCCATCAAGAGGTATGAATATTAGTATGTATGAATATTAGTATGTATATATATATATATATACCTGCCCAGGGCCATCAAGCCTCACCCCAGGTACACCTACAACCTGCACGACCCCGCTGTCAAGGCCCACTCCATGGCCTTCTCCTCCTACCCCGGCTTCCTGTACTCCTTTGACGACATCCTGGCCACCGAGGACCAGGGCATGATGGCCCTCGAGACAACTAACGACATCTTCAAGGTGGGTGCCACATACAGAATGAATATTTTGTACTACTTTTCATTGAGCTGTCTCTATTCCTTTGCGTATTCGTTTGTATCTGACCCCAGACCGAGCTCTACGACAACTGCTCCCCCGAGTCCGTGCTCACATGGATCAGGTACTGGCATGCATAGTAATACCCCTGTTAATAGTGAGTGCCTATGGTTTAGTCTCATGTTATATAATCTCCTCACCCCCCAGGTCCACCGTTGCCATGAGGGGTTCCTCCAGTGGCCAGGAGTGGGTCGACATCTTCAAGAGATACAACTCCGGTACGGCATACATGCTATGCTCTATCTACACACTACACTAATGTGTGTGTATGCATATGATGATGTGTTACTGACTGCAGGCTCCTACAACAACCAGTGGCAGGTGATTGACACCAAGAGGCTCCTCCCTGGAGTCGGTGCCCAGCCAGGCCTCCTCACAGTGCTCGAGCAGATCCCAGGTGGGTGTGTGTATACATACGTACATACATACACATACATATACATACACAGTGCAGTGTCATCATTCCCTCTGCATCGCTGACCCCAGGCTACACCCACGATGCCGATCTGACCGACGTGCTTGTGGAGCAGACCTACTTCCCCTCCTTCAACATCCCCTACTTCACAGACATCTTCGACATGTCAGGTATGTTTGTATATGTGTATATAGATACTGCCTATATCTATAAGACGGTGTACTCTATATGTTAGTGTGTCCCCTCAGATCCATGCGTCCCATATATACTATCTCACTCTCTAGGATACGCCGAGGAGGCCGCTGACGACTTCACCTGGTCCTACGAGGACAACCCCCGTGCCCAGGTATATACGTATACACATATATATAACCCACACACACATATATATATATATTATGTATCACTATATGTATATATAATTCATATATCATATCTTAATGTTCTTTGCCTCCCCTCACCCCCAGATCTTCCGCCGTGACGCCCCAGGTGTCAAGACCTTCGATGACTTCAAGACAATCATGAGGTATATGTTGTCAATATACATATCCTATACAATCACCTTAATGATACTCCACATATGTTGCCTCACCCCCCAGGTACAACAAGTGGCAGACTGACGAGCTCTCCTTCGGAGACTCTGGCAACGCACCTGCATCCCGTTACGACCTCAGGTGTGTATACTTGAATAGTATATATAGGGAGAAGGGTTTGAATTAGACCCTGTTTCTGACTGGCCAGGGAGGACGCCGCCCACCGCATGGGCTTCGGTGCCCTTGACGCCAAGTGCACCTCCAAGAACAAGATCACGGAGGGCATTGCCTTTGAGGCCATCTCATCCCCCACATACGATGACCAGGTATGTATATATATATTTATATTTATATACATGGAAAGAGAGAGGAAGACTGCTTATGGCTGTCGCCCCTCACCCTCAGGTCCCCATGACCTTTGGCGAGCTGTACTCCCCCCACAGAGGCCTCATGGAGGGGCCCTACACACACCCCTGGATCACCTGGGAGTGGTAAGCACTAGGGTCAGCATGGGAGTGATTGGGGTGCAGGTTATATGCCTGAGGCCTTGAGTCACAGGCAGACACTTCTTGACACTCGATCCTCTCTTTGAATAGAATTACACATTGAATGCAAGAGAAGATGTTTTGCTGGTTCTTATTGGCTCTATTATATTGGTGGATGAATATGTGTTGATATCTTCCACGTGGGGAGTTGTGCGTTCATAATACACGTGAACGTGCTCAGGTTCCACCGGTTGGATCAGGCGTGTGCCAATATCAAAGCATGTATCCCTAACCCAAATGAGCAGTGCCGATGAGCAGTGCTCTGCTGCTATCCAAGATGGGGACCATGCATTGGGCACATGTCCTCTATCTACATTAGCATGTCCTACCCACTGCCCTGCACCGTGGCTATGCATGATCTGACATGGGACCCGTCCCTGTGCTCAAGGAGATACACGCCCTGGGGGTGAGGGGGATTACATGATACTTAGCAATTTCCACGTGTGCATTGAACCGCGAACAAAAGCATTGCCCCAGTTGCCAAAACATGCCCTTAAGCCGGCCATTTGTCACATGCAGTATATATTCATATACATGTACGTAGAGTAGCACTACACCCACCTGCCACTGCCCCATGTTGAGTGTCCCATTGTTGTCATTATACATACTCATATATATATCTTTTATTTTTTTAATTATTTTTAATTATATATATCTATATATCTATATAACAGTATAACCACCTGCCACTGCCCCATGTTGAGCCTGCCATTGGTGACTGGGATGGTGACAGAGGTGCCTGTCAGCACACTCTTCATGTGGGCTGGCATGTCGTCATCGCCCTGGTATAAGGGTATTGGGGTATAATTAGATATGGTCGCACACTACATCCACCAGGACAGGCATGTCATCATCGCCCTGTGGTTATGGTATACTATTGTGCACACATACACGAGTATATGGATCCAACTCTCGAGACAAGAGTATTATGTGGTTCTTGCTACAACTATTGTAGATTGTTTGCTATATGAGTTTTCGGTATCGTAACTGTTGAAGCGATATGATAGTAGTAACGATAACTTCTGGTCTGTACCTCATAGCAATGCTCATACGTGGCCTTCTCAGGAACAAGCCTGGGGTTACACCAATGTATAGACACTATGTATATAATAGGGATTTACACATGATAGCATCATATGGAATCAAAAGAGAGAAAAGAGAGAATACACAATGTGCGGCAACCCAGACATAGAGACTGGATATTGTGGAAGGGGGAAATGGGAGGGGTAGGGGGATGCTAGCAGTACATATCTATCTACGTCTAGAATAGTTCTGATAACCTGCCTTGACTGATAGGACACACACCTCAGTGATATAGAGTATATCATACGAATGTACTTGTATCATGTCTAAACTGATTACAAGAGCAATAGATGCTGTGCATATATGAGTGCACCTGTCCAGTATAGTCCTGACGTCTGCCCTGACGGATGGGTCCCAGCCCTCATTGACACTAAGGGAGGCAGAGGTGTGGAGGATGAACAGGTGGCACGTGCCACACCGCACCTGGAGGATTAGATATATATATTTATATATATAAATATAGAGAGAGAGAGAGAGAGAGGGTGTGGAGGATGATTAGGTGGCAGGTCCCACACCGCACCTGGAGGATCAGAAAGATACATATATATAGAGAGAGATGGGGGGGGGGAGAGATAGTCTGGAAGTGAATATGAACGAGAGAGATTGAGAGAAGCAAGTAGATATCATAATTTAGATGTGGAACCCTAGTCACTTTCGGGATAGTCAAAAGGTAGGGGGTGGGGTAGGAAAGAGAGAGGTCAATGAGGGATTGAGAGGAGGGTTAGAAGGTCAGGTGAATTGACACTAGTATCACATGTGAGGGGGGTGGGGGGGGGGGGGTTACCTTGCCGAGTGCCTTCCCTATCCTGGCCTCCACCTCATCTGTCACAAGGTGCACACCCCTAGGGTGGGACGGAGGGCAATCTACTATACAGTAAATGTATACATGTGACTGGCTCATGTTACCAATTATTACTGTGAGAATGTCTCAAGGGAGTGTCCAGGTCTCGTGTTGGTTAGTTGCCCAAGCTCTATGTAGAAACAATTATATGGGAGAAGGCGGTACGAAAATGAAAGTGTTTATGCAACATATCAAGTTGTAATAATTAGCACGTATTGCGACTAGACACAACAGTAAACACACCTGGAGTGCTTATTGAATGAGAACTCCACCTGCTCACACACGTATCCCATGTCAGTGAGAAGAGTAAAGAGTAGGAGAGGTACAGATGTACAATCAGTGATGAATGTCCTCTAGACCCCTAGGGGATTTTTGGTATACGATTAACGTGTAGTTTTTTACGTGGCAAATACAAACTCATTTCTCGAGTTCAGTAACAGTGAGTGCGCCATCAAGGTATCAATGCCTTCACACTAACATCTATGCGTCCATGTCAACACATTCACATTTATGACACCATACATCCATCTACATGTTCATGTCAACGCATTCGTGTCTATGCGTCCATGTCCACATATATAGGTCAACTAGACCCATTGCACCCCCTGGTCTGCCAGTCCACAGCACAGATGTGAGGGGGGATATCTGGCACAGGTGGTGGTCTGAGTATTAGATATATCAATATGTAATGAATGCAGTAGACAATGACCCACTCACCCCCTATACCCTTGGTGTCCAGTGTGAAGGTGCTCCTAGGCACCCACTGCATAGACACAGTATCCAGCACCCTCACTTCACTGCCTAGGGTCTTGCCACCTGACACACACAGGTAGGGGCCATCCTTCCTGACTAGTCAGCTGGAATGCCAGGACTATCGAAATAGCAATGATATCCAAAGAGATGTATGTATATCACTTCTACTTACATTGCCCAAGAGCAGAAGGTACATTCCGGATGGAACTCTATGTCTCCAAACCCTTCACTGAGGCTGAAAGACAGCACTCCTGATCTGCCGGGACAGTCATACGTATCATGGCCCTCACACCCTGGGAGGTCAGAAAGTGACACAAAGAGGAACTGAAACACACTGTAGGTTTAGAGTCACGAAATGTACACATTGCTGTTCGTAGACCTACGTGTCAGTATATAGTTGCACAATGAAGAAGATAGCACAGACGGAAACCCACCAGCATCACTGTATATACATGTATCCCATACCCAGTAGCACGACGGTCTTCCCATCCCCCATGGGCACTGGACAGCCACTGGTCAGGTTGACTGGGGCAGGGGGCAGTCTGGTGGTCAGAACCTGTACGATCATACACATATACATTTAATGAAGTGAAAGTGTCTGTGCATATACAATGTCTCCACTGCTGTTTCTTTTCGAAAGGACAGTGGAGAAGCTAACGTTGAGACCGGAGTTCACTAATGGAGGAGTATATATACACATACTGTTTCAAAATCATGACCTTGCTCAATATACCACATATATGTAAATACCACTCACTCTTCCCATGTGTCTGTCTGTGGGTCATAGGACCAACAGTCCCGATGGGTCCTGGCGGTAGGACTAACAATATGTGATACACACATTTCATACGTGTTGTTGGTTGTTGGTTGTTGGTAATTCCGAGACCAGATACTGATACTGATACTGATACTAAAACTGCAACCCTCAGTCACTGTGACTAGATATACAATGTGCCCATAGACTTAAGACTACATAAAAGAGGATTCGTATCACCCACGATAACACCCACGTAAATATGAGTAGCAGCCCTCATTCACATATGTGTCATAAATCCCTCTCTCTAGAATCACTACATGCAGTTACGTACCAAACCCTGTACCAACCCCCTGTGACTATTAGTCTGTCGCTAACACTCAGTGCAACGTGAAATGTCCTAGTATGAAAGAAGTGGAGACAGTAGTATACTCGTATGTTATACAGACGCAAATCATACAGTGGATTCAACCATCGTCATTCGGTATATGCTTTTTGTAGGTCTCACTTTAGACACTTAGTTCATCTCTGAGAGTATATATATACCTTTCTTTGGGCCAACTAGACTTCGGCTTCCTCCCAAACAAACGTCCCAGGAGACCGGGACCTCTCGGTTTGGACACCTAAAAGTGAGATGTATAAGGAATGTGGGCATACAGATATATGCGCTGTATTCACTTGGTTATGGATTCGGAAACACAACTCTCCTTTACAATCACTAAATAACCACCCATAACCAACATATGCTACTCACACTGGATACATCCACACATTCACCAGCCCTGCATATTACTTATACTGTCAATGTGGAGATACATATATATATACCTCTCTACAGTGAATGCTCTTCCCATACTCATTCATATACATATACCCCACCTGTCTCCACTCCAGAGTGTCCAGTGCTAGTACCCACAGGTCAGACCCATGCTCTGGGGGTAGGAAGGTGACATATGGGATTATACATGTACATACTCTATTCTAGGGGTGGCCCTGACATGTCTATGGTATTGAATATACAACTGATGCCCAGTATACTGGTCCCTACTCTGCCAGTTGCAGACAGGTGCTATACACTATACTCATGAGACCTCACTGTGGATGCAGTATAATACCCTTCCAACACGAATGTGAAACTAGGCCAAATATAGTACAGATGAGTTGGGTCTGTGATGGTGGGAAGAATACAATGATAACAATACCTCCTTTCAATGCCCCAAACACACATAGATGCGACCCCACTACCGTATAGGTGGGTGTACCAGAGACGTCTAACCGAAAGGGGCAGGGGAAGGCATGGTGTCAGCAAAGGTGGTTGTATGCGCTATGTATCTACGTATAATAGAATACACTCGCAAAACAGGGGGGGGGGGGAGAGAGAGAATGGACAGACGTTAGAGGTAATCTAGTGTCTCACTCATATCAGTCGAAACTATATGAATGAACATATTGCGACAGTGTATACAATTCGGGCAGCATACACAAACCCAATGTATTATGGTTGTATACACTCGACCGATATCAGTAGATATAATACATATATATACATACATATATATTGGCCCATGATGACAAATATACTCGTATACATAGCAACTTGTGTATACATATACTATATAGATTGTCACACTTACAGGTGTGTACACAGAATAATGATAACGATTGGTGGGGTACTCAATGCTGATACATCATACTAGGCTTGGTAAGACATAACCCAACACGTCTCATACCTCCTCTATCAACACATGTGCCTCCTCTCCCTCTCCTTCTAGACTCAGTATCCAACCCTCTAGGGAGAGATCTCTCTGTGCATAGGGGTATGGATTGCTAGGGTGAGGTATTGGTCACATGTGTACTGTAGGGGACGTCTACGGAATACAAGGAAGTATTGGATGCCGCCTATAGGAGGAATGGGTGGGGGGAGGGAGGGGGGAGGGGAGAGAGAGAGAGAGAGAGAGAGAGAGAGAGAGAGAAACCTCTTCATGTCACTTTGTGTGACACCCGCTGAGTCAGGAGTGGAGGTAATACACACGGCCCTGTTGCATCCTGGGGTGGGAGGTTGTACATTCATATGCAGAAAGCATTGTATTGACACAGCAGTATGCCCCATAGAGAAAGTCACACTGAATCTGGAGGGGGGGGGGGGGGGGGGAGGGAGGGAGGGGGGGTAA
>BDIP01000363.1:0-20670 GCA_003568945.1 Kipferlia bialata
GGGGGGGGGGGGGGGGGGGGGGGGGGGGGGGGGGGGGGGGGGGTTAGTACCAATGCACCGAAACTATATGTTGTCTACACAGTAGCACACTATGCGCTACCTCTCGTGCAGGTACACTGGCACTCTGGAGTGGCCAAAGGAGGCAATGTTCTTGAGGGTCTCTGGGGTGAGGAAGGGGGAGAGGGGGTCAATACACACACACACATATATATATATATATATATCTATATGCACCCAGTACCTCTATCCAGGTTCCAGTCGAGGCTGAGCATGAACACCTCCTCCAGGGGGGTCATGGCATGCTTCACATTCTTGCCTGGGGGGTTACAGGGGCCTAATACTATATATACAATGGGTTAGGGGGGATAGAGAGAGACAGAGAGAGAGAGAGAGAGGGAGATCCCGTACCGGACATGGCCATGGCTCCCCTGATGATCATGATCTCGTCATAGGTCAGAGCATCCCTGCCACGCCTGGGTTAATGAATGAAGGGAGAAGGGGGGAGTAGATGTGTGTATACACTTGTGTGAATGTACATATATCTGTCTGTATATATACCTGTTGTCCTTGGCTGCCTTGTGCTCTCTCAGCACACCTGGCAGGTCATCGGCCTGGGGGGCCTGACAGTCAGCACGTAGTTACATAGTATAACACGTATGCTGTACTATTATAGCAAGGGGGGGGGCTGGCAGACAGCGCAGACAGGTATATATACACAGAGAGAGAGCTACAACCACCCAACAGCACTAACCTGCTGGAAGGACCCGTCTCCGTGGAACTTGATGAGCTCAGCCAGCTCTCTCCTGCAGTGTCAGACATATAAAGTAAAGAGTACACTAGTAGTAGAGGCCAATGATTACAGTACCTCTGGAAGTAGTGCTCCTCGTGTCCCAGCAGCTTGTCGAGGCATATGGCGATAGGCTTGGATATGGGGTAGGACACAGTCATCAGGAAGTTGACGATGGGGGCGCAGAAGGAGCCAATCTCAAGGCCATATCTGAAGGTCAGGTTGGTGTTACAGTAGTAGAGAAATTACCACATCCTGCAAACACCCCTAGTGTATGGGTGTATGTATGTGAGTATGTGATCTACCCTCTAGTACCTGGAGCATGCGGCCTGGGGGATGACCTCTCCGAACATAAGAACGGCACTCACGGATATGAGCACAGCGGCAACCTCTCCCACAACCTTGTCCAGACAGATGGGAAGGGCTGGGGGTGAGGGGGGGAGAAAGGTATCACCGAAACACCTCTAAGGCACTCTGGCATATCCACAGGAATATAATAGAGTGACTACATAATATATAATGTAAAGATGATCATGCGGCACCGAAGGAGGGAGACCGAAACCGACCCTGAAGAAGAGAGAATCAACGAACAATACACCACACCCCGCTAAGTTCAATGTATATAAGAGTGTATGTGTGTGCCCCCATACCCTCCATAGCCAGGGCGTTCATCAGGAGCAGGGTGACCAGAAGCAGGTGGTGGTCCTTGATAACAACAAGCACCCTCTTGGCATGCCTGGCCTCCTTGGCGGTGCCTGTCTCAATGATGATCTTCAGCTTCATGTCATCCATCGACAGCAGACCCAGGTTCAGTCCTGGGTGAGAGACAGAGCGGGAAAGACCCAAAACATCAGCAAAAGGTCGTACCTGAGCACAGACCGGCAAAACACACCAGACATGTGGAAGCAATGATGTAGAGGATTGGATCCTCCACAATCTCTTCTTCTTCTCCTAGCATAGCTCACTGGCTGCCACAGAGCGGCGTCCTGACTGATCTCGGTACGACCGTTGAATGGTCTCTACCCCCTCGAGGTTTTTGTCATTTTGAGTCAACTGACACTCTGTTTTATTTATAGGTCTAAGGCAATGGTGAGGTCCGAAGAGGCTTATTCCGCCGTAAAAGCGCATCTCTATGAAGAGTATGGGTCTTTATTCGCATTGGACTCGAGAGCGGTCCCAGATAACAGTGCTGTACCGCATCTAGTGGTGCATCCTATCAAGGGTCAGGGGTGGAACGCAGTGTCTGTTATAGTGACCGTCCATGGCCCTGACAGTGAGGAAGTGGGGACCACAGGAGACGGCGGGAGAGAGAAGAAGGAGTACTTTGTGAAGCTGTGGTCCCCAGACTCGAGGGAGAGACCAAAACAGTTGAAGGAGGCATACACCATTTACCAGTCTCTGTCACAGCACTTGTCACACGGTACAGAGGGACATGATGTACATGGTGGTGTTCCCATGGTTCTGTTACCTACTCTCTTCTGTAGTGACAGGGGGGAGTGTGTGACCACGATACATGTACGTTCAACACAAGAAGCTGCACAACCAAGAGATGAGTGCAGTCCATCCTTCGACCAGTACAGTGTGTGTGTGTTTCAGAGTGTGAGTGGAGCCATGCCTGTCAGTCCAGACCAGTGGGAGGGGAGTGAGACGGAGGTGGACATACAGCGTGGTGTCGCCCGGTTACTGAGAGACATGCGACTCCTCTGCCAGACCTGCCTATCAGACACCCCTGTACTGCCATACATACAGCAGTGGAGACAGGAGATGGGTGAGATAGCCCTGGGTCTAGAGGGCATACCCCCTGGCACATTCAGTGTCAACGCACATAGGGTGGCCTCAAGTATCATGCACCTCCTGGAGACTGTGTATGGGAGTGACAGTGAGGAGTCTTACACATGCAAGGAGTGCACATATTCCCACCGTGACCTGTCCTACTGGAACCTTATATGGGGCACACCCTCCACAGAGTCAGAGATTATGCCTGACAAGTCGGATCGGCAAGAACCCTCCCTCTACCTCACCGACTTCGACAGGCTCTGTGTGGCCCCCCCTGAGCTAGACCTGGTCTTCCTATCTGCATACACCCCTACCACCCCCTGTGACATGGGTAGTAGGCGGCTTAGTGTCCTTGGTGATTCAGGGTTGGACAGTACAGATGCCCCTCTCAGACCAGGTATATATGCGTACAGGCTGTGTTGTCTGTGGAGGCATGGCGAGGACCTGCTTGACATATACAGACGCATGGCTAAGGGAGGGATAGAGAGTCAGGGGAGTAGCAGCCTCAAGGAGGTGGCCAATGAGTACATCGTCCCAGCCATTGAGGCGGTATTGGATACTGAGGAGGTTGTATAGGTGTCACTGTGACGCAACCATGCACCATATCTATTGGCATCCACACCCATGCCCCCCCCCCTCACTCGAACTGGGCCACCATCTGGAGCGCATCCACCGCCAGAGTGACCCCAGCCAGTATGTCACCCACATCCACCAGACCACTCTCAGTGACACTGTTGGTGATGTGGACGGGCACCTCCACCCTCACCCCGGTGGGGCACATGCACTCCCCTTCTCTCTCCCCCTTGCCTAGGTCCTCCCTCCACACCGTAGTGACACACTCCGAGCTAGCCACGCCATCCCCTGCCCCCACCCTCTGTGCTAGTGCTCTATTCAACTCATGGGAGGAGTGGGGGCCTACAGCCAGCAGGGCACCCCCTCCCATGGCACCTGAGCCTGTGCCTGGGGGTGATTAGGGGTGTTAGGAGGATATATGTGTTTGTATATACCTATCTGCACCCATGTGTCGTTGATGTCACTCAGCGTGTACTCAATGTCTCGGTACCCAGCCCTCTCCATGTCTCCCTCTCTCTCCCGCCTCAGTGCTGTACGCATCGCACCTGGTGTAGGAACTGAGTTCAACACATGTAGTGTATTGACGTATGTGTGCCACGTACCTATGCTAGGGCCTGCCATGAATAGTACATTGACACTCGAGTGCAGCAGCTTCTCCCCGTCTGTCTCCACAGTGGTATCATCCACGGCATCCCTAGGGGGTGGGAACGAGAGGTCTTGATGGTATAGAGATAGATCGTGTAGAAACCCCACCTTCTCTGGAGGCAGGATGTGACAAGCAGCATTGCCACCAGAGACACCACGGCGGGGAGAGACCTTTGTGCCAGTAGCACTGCCCTGTTGTCTATGGAGTCCTCGTTGATGCGCTCCACAGTGCCTGGGTTAGTAAGCATAGTATAAAGGACATGTCTGTCGACCCCTGACCTGAGCCTAGAGACACCGGCGCCCCCACCCTGACCCCCATATCCTCCGAGTCCTGGTATGACAGCGACCCCACGTCCAGGGACAGACCCCCTCCCTCTGTGTCTCTGTACACCATGCCTGTCACCCATGTGCCTGTCACACCTAGCAGATCGGCACTCACCCCAGTGGGTATGTGTCCATGGCCAGTGGCGTCTGATGGTACTGAGAGTCGCACGGCACCTGACCTAGGACACACATGCTATGGGGTTATTGGAATTTTCTGTGGTAGTGTGGTAGTTGAGAGTCTTATAGAAGAAGGAGATATGTATGTGTCCAAACATACCGTGACCACTCCCCCCACATCCCCTCCCACCACTGCCAGTACCACTGTTTTGCCACCCCTAGACAGATACCCCTTCTCCCACCCCCCGCCATCCTCTCTCTCCTCATGTGACCACTCTCCACGGACCGGCAGCACCATCACGACCTACTCAGTCAGTGTCTAATAGATATCAGAGAGTAAGAGAATATGAGATTGTCCACCGCACCTTCCCCGACTGGTCTATCTTGACTCTGTTGGGTGCTGTGTCTGGGTCACTGTTGGCCAGGACGTCCCTAGCCATGTCGGCTACCACTGTAGTGCGGGTACTCTCGCAGACACTGTTGCGAGGGGCTTTCTCTGTGTTAGTGATAGAAGATCAGGACCTAGCAAACATCAGCATAGACACAGTGTAAGAGTAGCAATAGATTCCGGTATTGAACTCACTCTCAGACTCTTAGTCTAGGTGAAGAGTATTCACTGAAGACTGCTCTGTCGACAAACAATATTCAGGTATCAGTGAGAGATGCTCGAGAGAATGTGAGTAGTGAAACTGTTCTGATTGTTATCCCTGTGAGTTTGACACTCAAACATGGAACTCTCAATGTGGCCTACCTGCGATGATACGCTGGAACCACTCTAGTATGCGATCACTGTCCTAGGGTTAGAGGCACTTGACATAGCCTATGTAAATGTCAGAATGATAACACATCTACCAGTGACTCTTGAGCCTCAAGTTGAGGTGCTTTAGTATAAGACCGGTTTGCAAACCATTCGACCATTCGTGTAGTTCCTAATTAGAGATATTGCATAAGTATATGTAGTTTTGCTTGAATATATGTAGCAGACAGTATACCAAGTACCTGTCCCATCATAGCTGTGCATATCTCGTCGAGGGATGTGATCACCATGTCTGGCTGTCCATTCTCCTCAGACATCTCCACTCTGGGCTGAGACCCTGTGCCGCCCTGTAGCACACTGACCCCCCCTACACTGGTGTCTGGCAGTGGCCAGGGCTGGGTACCAGTCTGTATAGGAACAGGGGCAGAGGTGGACGTAGGGGGGAGGGAGGGGACGGGAGGAACCCCGGCAAGAGAGAGTCTCCGAGCCTTTGCTATCTCTTTCTATGTAAGTAGAAGGGACTCCCACTGTCAATACTATAGGGTGTATATGTGGTAGGCAGACCAACTTGTTGTAGAGAGAGAGAGCATTTGCATTGTCCGTGCGAGAGCTGAACGTGCGATAGATATCCTAACTTGTCACTATACAGTACCCAACACTCAACTGCACTGACACTACAGTTCCATCAGGAGGGTCTCTATTCAGCCTCCATCTCTCCCTCCTCATCCTCCTCATACTGTGTGACACTACTCAGCCACCCGTCGCCATATTGCTGGGCCCTGAGGGTAAAGGGTGGTACATGTCATACAACAAGAGAATAGATATGGATATATATCCCACCTTGCCAGCAGCACATCGCTCAGCTGCTTGAATAAGGGTCCAAACGACGCAAACTTGGGTACTTGTGCTAAGGCCGTGAGGTGCTGGCGGTAGTGCTCAACCTGGTGGTCAGATACCAACTGGGACCAGAACGCAGAGGGTTCTACGCAAAAGTATGAGGTGCTCTCTGAACATACTTCTCAATGTAAAATGAAACATGTATAACACTAAACATATGCGAATGGCTACCTTCTTCGTCGCTGCATCCACCCTGAGAATGAATGCCTCGTCTCTCACACACCTGAGCTCCTGGGGTGAGACAGGCAGATACCTACACACACATACACGGCAGAGTGATATATATATATATATATATATGGACCACTTGCAAAGACGCTCCACATATGTACATGCACAACCCACCCCGTAGTCTCCTCCAATGACCAGTCTATAGAGGACAGAGGCGGCGTCGAAGCTGGCCTAGGGTGAGGGGGCAGTATGTCAGTTGTATATATAGGTACACATACCCTGACTAGCACTCTTGTGTCAGTCGTATAAATGTGTATAAATACACAGTCTACGAGAAACCTCACCTGGATTAACCCCGCCCCCTTCTCCCCCTTGAGCTGTGCAATGAGAGACCCGGACCTCACGGAGTCACCACCCACGGAGGCAGCCTCTAGAGAGTGAGGATAGGTGGCACACGGTAACAGTAGTCATACATACTCTAGTCCTCGTACTGTGTATACCATACACATACATGTATACATAGAGAGAGACACGTACCGAGTGCCGCCTGGCATGCCGCAGGTGGTGCAGGCCACGTCATGTCCTGGCTGGCCTTGTCTACACTGTCCTGGGGCATGCCCTGCTGGGCCTTAAGGGCATGCAGGTGGCTGGGGTGAGTACATACACGACATATACATATATATTAAATATACATATATATATATTCATTATATATATTTGACGGACCAGAGATATGGAGAGTAAGAACTACATGTCCTTCTGGTATGTAGGTGGCTGGGGTATATATATATATATATATATTTGACGGACTAAAGACATATAGAGTAAGAACGACACGCTCTGCTGGGTATGTAGGTGGCTGGGGTTAACACTACAGAGATAGAGAGAGTGCAGTGTATTATACATATCACAAGAGCTGGCTGGAGTGAGGCAGAGATGGACATAGTATTTACAGGGAACGTCATACACCAACAATGTGATAACAGGTGGAGAGAAAAGAGACTATATGAAACACCCGTACCTCTTGATGAGCTCTGCCTGAGATGCCTGCCCCCCCTTCACCACCGGTGTCTGACGCCTGGGTATCCTGATGTCCATGGCAGGGGATGGGTGGGGCATGTCAAGGGGGGCAGAGTCTATGAGGCCACTGCTCTGCATCACTACGTCACCCAATAGATCAACACCCGCAGCCTCTCTCTCCCTCTCCCTCTCCCTCTCCTCCAGCATCTCTCTCTCGTGGGACCCGTCAATGTGGCTCTGCCTATCCACACCAGTCAGATGCTGGGGTTACGAGTAGTCTGAAGACACACCATTGACAGACTCGGTATCAATGTAACTCGCATACAATTACCAACTGCATAATCCATATGAAAATAGTGATACAGGTATATTTCTGGTAGACTGAAAAGTAGACGTCTGTAGAACATGTACTGTCCCACCCACCTCCAGGACTATGGCACTGTGCGTCATGAGTTGGGCCATGAGGAGCTTGGCACTGGGGGGTGAGGGCAGGATGGGGAATATATACATAGATGCACATACACACTATAAACTCCATCTATGTACATACACATAACCTATACCTCTGTGTTGTGGATGAGACCCCAGACACGTCGGGGCCTACCCCATAGGGGGTGTGGCCTGGGGTCAGTGGGGACACGGGGCAGGTATACATAGAAATCAAAGTAGTATTATGTGTTGAGAGAGAGTATATATAGTCTCCGCCATGCACCTGGCGTGTATATCTGGTCCTTGGCGGTGTACAGTGGTGTCTCGAATATGTTCTCTGGCGTGTGTGTCACTGCCAGCCTTGATGATGCCTCCTCAGTATCCAGGGCATAGGTGTCATCCATGTGCAACTTCCTGGAAGGGTAAGGCTATCGGTAGAGTATATGATATATGGTAATGCCTCTTCTGACCGAATCACAGTCCATGTGACACTACCTGAAGTCCTCTCTGAACACACTGCCCGTGTTGTACTCTGAGGCATGCATGATACGCTCATAGGCCTCAACAAGGGTGGCGGTGTTGCCAAGGGCATTGCTGCCTGGGGGGTAGGCATATAATCCACAGCACAGTTCCAGAGTACCGACTCCTAGGATACAGTTAGATAGTACACCTATGGTATATAGTACTCATACCTAGTCCGATGGCATTGGCGATGTTCTCTGCCTGGTTCTTACTCCTGCCCTTACCACCGTGGGTCCTAGGGGTGAGGGGGGTACAAGGGTGGACTCATATACAAGTATATACACACACACACACACCATGTCCCACCTGTCGTAGAATGACGCCACGTACAGTGCCCAGAACTGGGTGTCAGACAGAGGGGCACCCGTCTTCTGCACAAGTCTGGGATGAGAGAGAGAGAGAGAGAGAGAGAGGGAGAACATGAATGAAGCATACGATACGCACCTCTTGTACAGCTGCTTCACACTGGGTCTCTCCCCCAGCACCTGTTCTCTCAGTCCGTCAGGCACATACAGACGGTCCTCGGTCCTGACACGTCAGTGGGGTGGGTTCAAGTGTATACTATACGACGTCAATATATCAAGAGGGCACACTCTGACACTATAACAGAGTGGGAGTACTATATATACTGACACCAATGTCCACCAACCTGTGCCACACAAAGCAGTTGGTGCTCCTGGCCACCTGGGCACCAGACTGAGAGTCACCTAGGGGTGAGAGGTATCCATGAGAGTGTAAGTGCTCTGGCTAAACCCTATATAGATATATATGTATATATATGTATATATGTATATAGCTTCCATGCACAATGTGTGTCGTACCCACGCTGACTGGGATGAGTGACACCAGTCTCGAGGGCATGGGGTGGGTCTGCTTGCCCTGGAGGTGGTCCAGCCTGGGGGGAGAGAGGGGAGGGGGGGAGGGAGAGAGGGAGAGAGGGAGAGAGAGCTGTTGTTGTGAATTACTACACATGTAACCAAAGGATATTCATACCCATCCATACCTAGCTCTCTCCGTGCCGTGCACTGCCCAGAAGTCATCCTCGGCCATCCCACCCTCGGTCACGAGCCACTTCCAACTCCCTGGGGGATGAGGGATTGGAGAGTAAGTAGGAAGGGGGAAGGCAAAGAGAGAGAGCGGTGGGGAGGGGGGGGGGGGGGGGGGTTTAAACAAAAACCCCCCCCCCCCCCCCCCCCCCCCCCCCCCCCCCGCCCTCCTCCCCTTCTTACCCCAGGAAATCAGCATGCGTGTCCCAGAGAGTGGGGTGGCCAAGATTGTGGCAGGGATCAGGGAGTGTCAGGTGTGTACTGTATTCACTACATGCTATATGCCATATGCTATATATACGCTGTATTCTGTGTACTATATACTGTATATATGCTTCTCTTTACTCTATGATCTCTACACTGTGTTGTCTAGGTTTCTCCAGTGGCAGATTAGGGAATGCCAGGTGTATGGGTACAATAATATGTAGTATGATCTCACTCATTTGTCGCGCTCTCTCTCTCTATCCCCCCCCCCTCTCACCCCAGATCCAGTACTATGCCATCAAGAAGGACTATGGCAACCAGACCCTGCCAGACTCCATCTGGGAGGCAGGTATTAGACATCATATACACACATATATATATATATATATATACACATTGTATCATCTCTAATTGCACTGCTATAGGGTATATAACCTGACCCTGCCAGACTCAATCTGGGAGCCGTATATATATACATTCTCTTCTCTCTCTAGTAATATAGTGTATGTATATCTCGTTATCTGACATCAGTGAGGCTCCACGAGGCCCGCATTGCCACACCATACAAACATAGTATTCATTTCTTTAGTATATATTCATTGTATATAGTATATATCTATATATATATTGTATGTATGTCTCTTTAACTTTTATCTTATGGTCAGTGAGGCTCCACGAGGCCCGCATTGCCACGGCCCACAAGGAGAAGGTGGAGAGGCAGCAGAGGGAGGAGGTTAGTGTATATATGTATATATATATATATATAGTATATAGGGTGTATATATGGTATATTTATAGGTATTGCCACTGCCCACATGGAGAAGGTGGAGAGGCAGCAGAGAGAGGAGGTGAGGGAATAGTGTATATTAGGGATATTTATGTGGGTTACAGTACACGCTGTGAGTGCACACATATATATGTCTACTGTGTTTCACCCCAGAAGCTGAAGGCCGAGAGGGAGGAGGAGAGAGAGAGAGAGAGGCTCAGGGACCTCGAGATCAAGAGACAGGTACACAGTCACCATTAAGGCTTTTACTGATTAGAACGAGATATGTTCTCCGTGTACTCATGCCGAGCTAGGTCTCCCTCTCTCTCTCCCCACTTACCCCCCCCCCCAGGACAAGCTTGCGGCATTCTCTCTCTCTCTCGCCGTATATGCACATATAGTTTTATGTGTGTGTGTATGTTTATACATACTTACCCCCAGGCCGAGCAGCTTGAGAGGCAGCGCAAGGAGGACGAGGCTAGGGCTATCAAGGTATGGTATAGCAGATGTGTGTATGTATGTATGTGTTCATATGTCTCTCTAAGTATGGCATGCAAATATATATATGCGTGTATATTATACTATATCTAACTGTCAGATTGAGCTTGCCAAGAGGCAGGACCGGGAGATACTAAATAGTTTATGCATATATATATATGTGTGTGTGTGAGTGTATGGGTTTTGTGTACCTTCCTCTAACTATCAGATTGAGCTTGCCAAGAGGCAGGACCGGGAGATACTAAGTATTATATGCATATGTGTGTTTATATATATATGTTCTTGCGTATATAGGTACACCCTAACTATCAGATTGAGCTGGCCAAGAGGCAGGATAGGGAGAGACATATTGATGAATACATTAGATACTATATTGTGTATGCAAATATATATGAATATATGTTACTGAGAGTGTATATACTATATCTAACCCCTAGATTGAGCTGGCTAAGAGGCAGGACCGGGAGAGACTAAATAGTATATGTATGTATATATATGTATATATATATACACCCTAACTATCAGATTGAGCTAGCCAAGAGGCAGGACCGGGAGAGACTAAATAGTTTATGCATATATATATATATATATGTGTATGAGTGTATAGGTTTTGTATACTTCTCTAACATCCAGATTGAGCTGGCTAAGAGACAGGACAGGGAGAGACTACATACTTTGTGCATATATATAGATACATATATATGTATGTATATGTATGAGTGTATATATATATACTATATCTAACCCCCAGATTGAGCTTGCCAAGAGGCAGGACCGGGAGAGACATATATAATTATATGTATATTTATGTGTATAGATTTTGTATACTTCCTCTAACATCCAGATTGAGCTTGCCAAGAGGCAGGAGAAGGAGAGACATATTGATGCCAATATGTGTATATGTATATATATGATACTGAGAGTGTATATACTATCTAACCACCAGATTGAGCTTGCCAAGAGGCAGGAGAAGGAGAGACATTATGATGAATGTATATATTAGATACTCTATTATATATGCAAATATGAATATAAGTATCTGCATGTATATACTACCTCTAACTATCAGATTGAGCTAGCCAAGAGGCAGGAGAAGGAGAGGAGGGAGAGAGAGATGGGGAGGCAGGGCAGGGACGGGAGGCAGGACGGTACGCATATATATATTATCTATAGTGTAGTTTTCTATTCATATATATGTATGTGTGTTTGTGTTCTGATATCAGGCCGTAACCGCGAGGGTGGCAGGACAGTGGAGGCACTATAATATAATAATTTTTGTATTATGCCATTATGTCATTTTGTTATGTTAAGTAGTGTGTATATACTACCAGTATGTACATAGTTGACTTACCCCTAGGCCGTAACCGGGTATATATATATATATATATACTACTTACCCTTAGGCCGTAACCGCGAGGGTGGCAGGACAGTGGAGGCCGAGATGAAGAAGTTCATCACTCCCAGGTAGAACAGACTATAGATAGACAGAATATAGACTACATATAGATCTATGTGTGTGTATATCTTCTCTCTGCCCCTACATCCTTATTGACATATTATTATACATATTATTATACATATTAAGAAGTTCAGCGGACCCAGGTAGGGCTAGGGGTGGTGGTGTAAGTTTGGCGCATATATGAGAGAGAGTGTGAATAACTGTCATATATTGGTCTCTCTTTCCTTCTCTCTCTCTCTCTTTCTCTCTCTCTTCCAACCCCCAGGCCCGATCTCCGTGCCCTACCCACCATGGATGACATAGTCCCGGCAAGGTACATGCATATATATGTATATATATAATATGTATATACTTATGTATAGTCATTAAGGGATATATTGTACATAGTATACCGGTGCCCTTCCCACCATGGATGACATAGTCCCGGCAAGGTATGTAGTCATGAATACATATATCCATTTATATATATATGCATCAATAGAGCACATATTTGTATCTATATACCCACTATGGATGACATAGTGGTGACATAGTCCCGGCCCGGCCCGGCAAGGTATATATATATATGTATATATGTATGTATATATATTGTTATATATATGCATTAAGGGATATATAGCATATAGGATACTGATCCAAACCATGGACGACATAGTCCCAGCAAGGTATATATATATATATATATATATATATGTATCAATAGGTTGTATAAGAGTACATAGTTTGTTGAATCCCAACTATGGATGACATAGTCCCGGCAAGGTACATACATATATATATGTATATATGTATTAATATATATACGAATCGATAGAGCACCTTATATGTGTATATATACAAGTATATATATATTGATCTCCGTGCCCACCATGGATGACATAGTCCCGGCAAGGTATGTGTGTGTATGTATATATATGAGTATGTTTGTAATAATCAATAGAGCACCTTGTATGGGTATATTTTCCAAGAGAGCGTAGTTGTATATATGGTATACTGATCCCAACCCATGGATGAAGTGCCAGCAAGGTATATATATATATGTGTGTATGTACATATGTATGTATAGTTATATATATTCATTAAGGGATATATAGCATATAGTATACCTGTGCCCTCCCAACCATGGATGACATTGTCCCGGCAAAGTGTGTGTGTGTGTATTCATGGATATGTATGTGATACATATATAGATATCCATATGTGTGTGTATTGGGGGATACTTGTATTATTATACTTGTGGGAATACCCGGGATCATTGTGGTGTGTGCATAGGTAATCGTGTTAGACTCTCTCTCTCTCTCTCTCTCTGTCTCTCTCTTTCTTACCCCCCTAGGAATGACGTTGGTCTCCACGCCCTCCTCATCCAGCGAGTCAATGTCAGATACAACTCGGCAGTCAAGCTGGCACTCCACTTCAGCCGGTACGCGCATATATTTATATATAGTATGAAGGATATACTATTGTGTATGAATGTATATATACTGTATTTAATATATATGTTTTAAATGAACTCGCCAGTCAAGCTGGCCCTGCACTTTAGCCGGTACGCGTAAGTTTCGTATATGACTTCGAGTATTTACATTCCTGAACTTGTCACGCGACATCTCTCTCACTTCTAGCTATGGTGATGTTGCCTCCATCCTTGTCTCTCTCTCTCTCTCTCTCTCCCCCCCCCTCTCTCTCTCACCTCTAGCTATGGCGATGTTGCCTCCATCCTGACCTGTCACAAGACACAGAGGGCAGTGGTCCAGTTCACTCAGGTGTGTATATGTATATATATATATGGGTGTATATGTATTATAGATAGATAGATAGATAGATATACATACCATGAATGCCACAGCCATCCAGCACTCATACATATATATATTATATATGTATATGTAGAGTATAAGTATTGACTATAGACTATATATGAATGTATACTCACCCCTAGGCCACCCACTGCACTGCCGCCATCCAGCACCCTGCCCCACCCCTCATTCCCCCACACGCACTGCTGACACACGCCAGAGGGTATGTATACATATATATTATATTTTGTACATTGTATGTATACCTGTGGGATCTCTCCCTCCCTCACCCTAGCAATGCCGATGTCGAGGCCTCTGTGGCAGAGCACTTCCAGGGCAGAAAGAGAGCCAGGGAGGAGGATGAGGTATGTGTGTGTGTGTATCTCCTATACTGCAATATGCTATTATATAGCAATCTTTGTGGTGTAGGTAAGGTTGGAGATGTGCCCAACTCTCTCTCTCTCTCTCTCTCTCTACACCCTTTATTCACCCCAGGATGAGTCTGGGGAGTCTGTCCCCGGCTCCTCCCCCCCTGTCGCACAGATCGACACGGCAAAGCTCAGGCAGATTGACAAGTACGTGTATCACTATTTTTATATATATATATACATTTATGTATTAGTGAATGTATATATATATGTGTGTATTACCGTGTTGGCCAGATTGACACGGCAAAGCTCAGGCAGATTGACAAGTACGTATTATGATTATGTTCATTTGTTATATATTTGTATATTTCACCCCCAGCTGTGACCATGAGTGTATATTTCTCTACTATTCTTATTGTTCATTCTTTTACTTTTCTCAATGTATACCTCACCCCCAGCACTGTGACCCAGACAACATGAATCCATTCATATATATATGCACATATGTCATATATATATGTTGCTTTTGCATATGTGTATCTATCTCACCCCCAGCACCGTGACCCAGCTGTCCACCATGCAGACACGGCTCACAAAGGTATATCCTAATATATATACATAGATACATACCTTCATGTATATATAGGTATATATAGGTATATATATATAGATATATGTATATGGTATATATACACAGCACTGTGACCCAGCTGTCCACCATGCAGACACGGCTCACAAAGGTACATATATAATGTGTATAGATACATACACACATGTATATAGTATATATATACACATGTCCATATGTTATATTACTGTATACATATATAGTGTAGTTGTACTTCTGCTGTCCACCATGCAGACACGGCTCACTAAGGTATGGATACTTTGATATAAATGAATATATGGGAGTATGTTTTACTTATTAGGTGTTCAAGTCATATATATGTAGTAGTGTCTGTGTGTCTATATACACCTCATATCAGGACCGTGGCACCATGGTCAACACCCTGAGCCTCTCTCTCTCTCTCTCTCCCCCTCTTTCTCTCTCTCTCTCTCACCATATATATATATATATTCCTCACCCCAGGACCGTGGCACCATGGTCAACACCCTGAGTGGTGTGCAGGACGAGGCACAGGCAGAGAAGGTATATATGTATGTATATGGATATATTTACATATGAGTATATAATTGACTTATATTTATGTTTGTGTATGTGTTTACATTATATACTCTTAGTGGTGTGCAGGACGAGGCACAGGCAGAGAAGGTATGTACATATATATATATATATACAGTGTATATATATATATATAGGCACATGTATATGCATATATTGGGATGTATACACTGAGTGGGGTGCAGGACGAGGCACAGGCAGAGAAGGTTAGTGTGTCTGTATATATATGTATGTATATATATAATCTTGCCAGTATGGACATGTCTAACCCCAGATCCGTGCCGGTGTGGCCAAGGTGGACAGTATATATATATATGTATATACCTCTATACATATAGCTATAGCTATAGACTCATATATATATATGTATGTACATACAGCTAACCCCAGATCCGTGCCGGTGTGGCCAAGGTGGACAGGTCACTGGCAGTCATTGCAGCACAGCTCATCAAGGTATGGGTAGAGACATACAGTATATAAATATATGTGTGATATATATGTAATGGTGTGTTAGCTTTTGTGTAGAAGACTTGGTCTCTGGCAGTCATTGCAGCACAGCTCATCAAGGTACAGTGAATACATGTAGAATAGCTGTGAATGTGTATATGTGTGATTTGATTGTTACGTACCCTCTGACCCTATCCTTCCCTCACCCCAGCTCACCACTGCCCGTAACACCATGATTGCTGCGGCATCCACGGTCAGGTACATGGAATATGTACTAAATGTAGTGTATATATATATACAGACAGGGACATATGTATGAGTATACCTTCATAGATGGATATGTGGGTATATGCAGCATCCACAGTCAGGTAAATGGCATCAGTATTGCATCATCTTTACGTTCCAGGACATATGATTTGAGTGGCTATTATACTTACATAAGTGTCTCTCCCCTTACCCCTAGGCGCCCCCCCACCGTCAAGAGGGTACCTGTCGACAGCTCCAGACTGCACTACTACACCCTGGCACAGTACCCACAGGTAGATATAGTGTAGATGTGTATAGGTACTATATATAGATAGTGTAGAGTATAGATAGTATATTTTATAGAGAATTTATAGTATATCGGCACTACTACACCCTGGCACCGTACCCACAGGTTTGGGTATATCTATAGTATATAGTGTAACAATCAGTATATGTCTATGTATATTTGTATATGCTACTAACCCCCAGTCCTGGCTCAACAACCCAGAGGCAGTGTATGTTTATTTAGAGTATCTGCTGTTTCTCAAATATATTAGTATAATGTATAGGTAGTATATATATTAGAGTCTATGTGTATAATTGTCCCTCACCCCAGTCCTGGCTCAACAACCCAGAGGCAGTGGCACACCACTTCGGAAAGGTATGTGTATATAATGTAATACGCTATTGTATATATGTATATTTCAGAATTCCTCTCTCTTTGTATCTCTCTCTTCCCGTCTCCACTGTCCCTTCTCTCTCTCTCTGCTCCCAGCTGACATTCTCTCTCTCTCTATATATATATATGTATGTATTCGTGTACTCACTCTCAGGGCGGTGACCTTCTGTCTGAGGGCAACGGCAGCATCCACCTCGGCGAGGGGTCCAAGGTTGGGGAGTATATGTATACTACCTATCCGTTGGATATGGTATCTCTCTCTCTCTTTCTCTTTCTCTCTTTGTGGGTGTATGTATATATATATATATATTCATATATTCATATATCCCTCACCTCTAGTCCCTAGTGACCCACGTCGGGTATGGCCCCCAGCTGGAGTCAGGCACCCTGCCCACCCTCTACGTCAGATTCAAGGATAAGGTATGGGATAGTGCACACGTATATGTATTTACTATACCGTTAGTAAATACTAGAATTATTCGAGAGAGTGAATGAACATTAGTCTATATTGATCATCAGTCTCTCTGACACTCTCCTTCTCCCTGCCATGTAGATTGTCTCTCTCTCTCTCTGTCTCTAACCCCCAGACCTCCTTCCTGCAGTGCTCTGAGCAGGGCCATCCCTCATCCACTGCAGAGGGAATCAGACTAGGTACAGAGTATATAGAGTGTTAACAGTACTGTAACTGTAAATGAAACGGACAGTATCTCGTTCCTACCCAATATATAATACACTATAATACACTATTCTCTTGTACACCATTCATATATATGTTTATATGTCTAACACCCAGTATACTATGCCGTGCGTGGTCCCCTCAACGAGGCCATTGCCGTAACAGCTGTATGCAAGGCAGAGACTGAGGCAGAGGCAGAGGGAGAGGGAGAGGGAGAGGGAGAGCACGAGGCTGAGGAGGCCGAGGCCCCTATCCAGTTCACTAACGTGGTCAACGAGACGGCTTAGACGCTCTATACGCTCGAGACGGCCCAGAGATGGAGAGAGAGAGAGAGTATTTGTGTGTGTTTTGTGTGCTTCTGGTGTGATGTATCTTAGCCAGTGTAGTGTGTTTCATTTAGTGTGATCCTCCATCCCTATCTTATGGGACTGTAGGGAGGGGGTGACAAGCAAACGAGTATAAATATCCCAAAGTTGATTGATGGCTGAATATGTGTCTTTGATGGTGGTAGTGTAATAGAGATGGCCTCTCTATGTATATCGAAGAGAGTGTCTAGTATTCTCACGCCCTCACTCTTCTCTCATTCCACCAGTCTCAATGAGTGACGAGGAGAAGGGGGCTATACAGGTGGGGATGGTGTATTGTGCATAGCGTATCATTGTGGCCACGCTAGCCCTATATATATAGAATACGTGCGCACCATGAGTGTGTACTTGGCATCACTATGTGAGGCCTTACGCACAGACACTTTACAGTGCATCGTATATCACTAACGAACCCTCAGTGACAATGCTTAGTGCTGACGTGGGACACAATAACATAACTGTCACATTTGTGCGAATATGTTCACACCCTTGAAGACAATAGGCGGTTCTACATATTATTTAATAATATGTAGAACATGTAATAATTATTATTACGTAAGCATATGTTGCACCGACACCGCTGTTGTATACTAACACCCTAGCTCCTAGAGGCCCTGTCCCAGGATATGGCAGCAATAGAGGTCAAACAGGAGGCATACAGGGTATGGTTGTATAAGTAGTGTAGCATATACCCTAGGGTGTTCTATATACGGGATAGTATACACTCTATACAGTCTATATGCCTCATAGACATGGCAGCCATAGAGGTCACTCAGAAGGCATAGAGGGGTTGGCTGGAATCCCAGGTCTTCTTAACCAACACTGGATTGCTTCATACAAATTGCATATACCCTCTCACTCCAGACTGGAGTCTCCAGTTTCACTCACCAACATTATGATATGTATGTGTGTGTTTACTCTCTAGTAAAGAGTCTCTACCAAGACCAGTTCCACGCCTCCCCGACTCTGTCCACACCCATATATACATGGTACCATATTTTCATATACAGTATATATATGTACTAGAGTGTAAGGTACACTATCCCTCTCACTCCAGTTCCACGCCTCCCCCACCCTCTCCACACCCATTGTCCAGCTGTCAGCAGCACTATCACTGCCAGAGTGTGAGGGGGTGACGCAGGTACAAATATGTATACACGTACGTAGTATACAATACACATGTATATTGGGAGTGACACAGGTATTGATATGCTAGTATATACACAATCACTAGACCCTATCTCCGCCGACCCTGCTCTCTCTCACCCACCTCAGTATGACGCTGTGCCTTCCCCCTCCCCTCTCCCTCTCTCCCCTGTGTCAGTGGAGTCAGACGGAGACAGAGAGAGAGACAGGGACACAGAGAGTGACACAAGTGCCAAGGTATAGAAATATTGTGTAGCATCTACAGGTGTATATAGAAGGAGAGGATATGACAAGGGTCTCGTTTCTCTCCTGTTCACTGAAGTAGAACTTTGCGACAGTGCTTGCCACGATGTACTATTACGCTGCACTTGTTACCCTACAGGCCGCCCCAAGTGTACACTCTCCTTCTCCGGCGTGTCTGTCTCCCGTCAGTCTGTCAGACAATGACGCCTAGACGCCTGCTCTGCCACCCAATACCTTGGTAGAGAGGGAGGACCTCCCTTAGACAGGGGTTGCTGCATCATGGACTCTTCTTCACAACAACTGCACTGCAGTCTGTGGCTATGTGTTCTACGTAGAATCTACGGCTACCTAAAAGGACCCTTCAAATGTCATAAAGTCCCCAGTTTTGAAGCCAAATATTGCCCTTTCTGACTAGTATACTAGTAAACATCAATGACACCCCTAGCGAGTATTATTGTTATTAGTCACTACAAGAACCCAAGAATTCATATTTACTGTTAGACGACGACCTGTAGGCTAAAGACTGTGGGTCACAACCGCTGTGGCGGAGATACCAGTTGGCTTGATATAGTAGATTTAGTGTAGTGAGTCACTAATAGCGACACCATTATGTAAGACACTTCTGGCCAATAGAATGTCAGTATCATGTCATAAATCCAGCTTAATCAATAGCATCAGAAAATAGACAATCTGTCACAGCCTGACATATACAGGTCACCCCTGTGACTCACAGGCTGTGAGAACCAATGGGGGTAATTGTGCTGCGCGGTTTGTTCACTGGGCACTACTAGAATGCTGTATTGAACAGGGATTGCATCAGTTACTGTAACAGTCATCGGTATTGGGCGAAGATGGCCTCTAACAGTGATACCATACGAGACTCGCATTGCGAGTATCTTCCACGCGTTGAAAGTTTCAATTTGATACCATATGCGGCGCAGATTCGGCGTCATCTACCTCACTTTCCAAAGACTAACAACCCCCTCAGGGGCGCCGTTCTCTACTTCTCCGTGTGCCATACAGTTTCCTCCCACCAATACTCCTGACACCACCTAATGTCTGACCCCAATCAACTCTTCATAGAGCACTGTAGAGCTAACATGAGGTTTCCCCACCAAAAAGCAGTGGCTGTTGGAAACAACACCCTGTCTTTCCATGATGCGGGTACCACTCTCACACTGGTGGGCCTGTGTGATGAAACATGTATTGAGAGACATGACTCTCCACAGATACCACGCTGGTGGAACTGCCAGTGTCCATACTACATAGTATTTGAGTCTAGTCTCTACGTATACAATGGTAATGGCAACATTCTGCTGACTGTGCCACTGGATTCCTTGGAACAAACCATTCCGCAACTTGGTGTGTCAGTTGACAGGCGGGGGTTCGACATACTTGGTAGTTTCGGTCTTGGAGGAAAGTTGTTCTCGGTGTTCGAGAGTGAAGGGAGAGTCGATTCCCCAGAGATTGACCAGTGGACAACTCTGATGTACAACCCATCAGACGATCACCCAAGATGGGAAGTGTGTGTAT
>BDIP01000364.1:0-20669 GCA_003568945.1 Kipferlia bialata
GTGGGGTTGTGGGGGGGGGGGGGGGGGGGGGGTATGATTTACAAAGCAGTTCATTCACTTCTGCTAACTACACTCACATACATGCAGAGAGAGAGACAAAGAGAGAGAGGCACACACGCACCTGCCGCACCCTCTGTACTAGAGGTCTCTCCCTCCCCTTCTGACATATTGTCTGCTCTTCTCGCTGTCTTGTGTGTAGATTCGATGTGTGTACTACGTGATAGCTATGTAAGCTAGGCAGTAGAGACACAGTGGGGTCCACAAGGTGCGTACTAAGGGAGACCGTAGGAGACGTGTGACACATATCGATCCAGTTCAAAAATGAGGGTGTAACCCGTACCAACGTTCACCCACGTGTCTACATGTTTCTACACATATACAGCTATAGTTTCAGCTTCAAAGAGATATCCTCTCCCCTTCTCACCATAGTGTATCTTTGTAGTTTTCTAGATGGCCTAATAAATGGGAAGTTGGCAGTGATATACTCTGAAGTCACAGGCCGTGGCAGGGAGGGATAATCCACTATCTTTCATCATACCAGAGACGAGGAGTGGCTCAGATAGAAGGACAGTGAAGAGTAGATTAGAAGAGATATAGAAGTAGAGGACATAGAGAAACATAGAGACATAGGAGCAGTACAGAGACCATGGCAATTGGCACTCCAGGATCTGTGACACCAGTGGACCAGCCAGATACGAACACATATCCATATCCATATACATATACATATACATATACATATACATATACATATCCATATACCTATACGAGTTGGTCAGCCAGATACGTAGTTCTATATATGGCCCATGATTGTTTACCTCGCTCTCTCTCCCTCTCTGACCAGCACTCCCCCAGCCACATAGAGTGTACTTCCGATGGGTCACACCCGTCATGTTGGCAGGTATAGGGTATATCCTATACCAATCAGTTCATGTATATAGTAGACTACTAATAGTAGTCATTCGTTAGTGTGTAACATTACTATTGTTACATTAGTATTCAGATGGGTCACACCCGTCATGTTGGCAGGTATTGTGTATATCCTATCTACACTGTAGATAGGATAATATCCTTGTAGATTCTACACCAATCAGTTCATGTATAGTAGTATTTCGTTAGTATTTGCCCATCATGCTGGCAGGTGGTTTGTACACAATGGTATATAGAAATGAGACTCAACTAGAATGAACTCACCTTCAGTTGTGGGCTCCCTTATTGGCACGGCAGTGTACAGATACAACACACAGGTGTGAGAGTCGTATTATCAATCACCATGTGCATATGAGTCATGTGAAATGACACCTAACACCAGCACTGGCCCTATACATCATTCAAGTGGACACAGCGGTACATAAGGTAGGAGCTTGGAGTGTGGTTCGGGACTCCATTATATGTTCCTTTAGACACTAACCTCCAGTGACCTAGGCAACCCTGGCTTTGCCCAGGACTGGCACATATTCACAACGGCAATGGTAGGTACGAAAACACACCCGCTACTGTCTCGCTACCATGAGTTAAGACTCACCATACTGTATACACATACTCATTGGCATTTCTTCTCCTTCAGTATATGGACTCTCTGGGTCAGTCCGCCCGATACCCTCCTAAATTAGAGATTCTTACACTCTCGCTGCCCATCTCACCTCAGTCTGCGGTCTCTTTCTGCTCTGGCTGCCTGGGTCCCTGGCAGATGGTATCCACATCTATATAGTAGAGAGTCTCTGTACTCTTTGTAGACATATAGTATATACTATATAGTATAGTATAGAATAGAGTGTATAGTTCATCCAGTTGACTCATGCAGGTATCCACACCCTATTAGACCACAAGCACCCTGAGGACCGCAAGCTGAGTCTAGCCCAACGCATACACCGCCGAATAGTAGGGGTGGAGGTGTTACTCCTACGCATCGGGGCAGTATGCCTGGCCATGATAGGAAAGTGTAGTTATAACATACAATCCATATACATGTGTATAGTTGAGATATGTCCCCACACATGTAGTATAGTATAGGTAGTTATGTGTATGCTAACCCCAGGGATAGTTAACAATGCGAGCACCCCCTTATTGACCTTCCACACTCACACCTTCACAGTGCTGGGCCATACCTTCAGTCTCAAGGGCTGGACCATTGACAACCAGTACCTGCACATCAACATGCTGGTGTACTTTGTGGGGGCATACACATTCATCATCATGTAAGTGTATGCAATATGCATAATACAATTGAATATTATAGAACATATTTCTGTTATATACAATAATTCCTCATTGCTGGTTGGCGTACTTTGTGGGGACATACACACTCATCATCATGTATGTATATGGTAGCTTACACCCGTCCTACATCATTATGTATCCGATACCCTGCTACTCATGTGTACAAGTGTACATATTGTGTGTCTCTGATTGCAACTTTGAGTCAAAGTTTGACGCCTTAACAGTATTTAGTTAACACCCTCACCCCCATGTACCACTGGCTGGGTGTGGCACTGGTCAGACTCATGTATACATGTGTATATACAGATACTTATATATCTCTATACATTGCATATAGTATACCTCTACACTCTTACACTCATGTACCACTGGCTGGGTCTGGCACTGGTCAGACTCATGTGGCACAGAAGGGGGCTGGGAGCAGATGTGCAACCAGAGCAGCCATCAATCACAACACCAGTACAGGTCTGACTGGATACACTACAATACTATTGTGCTTTTACAGTGCTTCTATGTCTTCATTGTACTTTGTTACTATTCCTGTCGATATCATAGTGAGTAAAATGTACTCATATACTCAGTATATAATTCACTTAACCCTCAGGTCTCTGATGTTGCTGACACTGTGGATGCAAGTGACACTGCTGCCTATCCGATTGCACCTGCAGCAGTCGCGACAGTGACACAGCAGGATGCAGTCAGCCCCAGTAGTGGGTGTCCATCTAACCCAGCAGTGCCTACAAAGGAGGCATGGTCACTTGCATTTGTACTATATACACATGGATGCTATTCTCACGCTAGGTTACCACTATCCCTCCTACAAGAACCACCCCCTCTCCCTTAGTTCTCTGCTCTGCTCTCATAGTGTCCCTAATAATGGAGTGGGTCCGTGTAGTCTAATAGCAGGTTGTTGTTGTACCTCCTACCCTCTCCCCCAGGGCTGTGAGGCAGCAGAGGACAGAGACCCTCATCCTGTTCTTCTTTGGAGTTGTGGTGCAGAACCTACTGCTGATTGTGTGTCTGGACTACACCCTGCTGTGGCTGTGGAAGGCACCGGAGTCATGTAGGTAAAGCCTTACATTACTAGTGTACACACATACAAATACCGTCAAGCATCATACTATCATGTCTACATATTTTGTATGTAGAACAGAGACTACGCTATATATATGTGTGTGGATTATCGCCTGACACCCAGCCACCTCTTTGTGCAGACCACCCTGTGCCCTGAGTACCCTCTGCTGGGACTGCCAGTCTTTGAGTGGGTATTGATAGGTGCGTATATACAGTATATTGTAAAACTGTATATAGACAATATATACAATCTATAGTAGGTGGTTGGGTAATATGAAGTGAGTACCCTCTGCTGGGACTGCCAGTCTTTGAGTGGGTGCTGAATCAGCAGCTGATAGGTACTAGATGATAGATATAATATATATGTTATATACTATAGGTACTAGATGATAGTTATTATATATATGATATATATATACTATAGGTACTAGATGATAGATATAATATATATGTTATACATATACTATAGTGATAGGTATATATACATACATAGGCTCCCAGTCTGTCCAGATTGTGGCTCACTTCCAGTCTGTCTCTCTCACTCCTCACAAATCTACTTACCTTTCTACCACTATAGGCTCCCTGGCGGTCCAGATTGTGGTTGCACCCAACATCGTACTGGCCATATACGCCAGGATAGCATAGAGAGAGGTTTAAACACCGGACAACAGATACACATAGGAGAGTCTCCTATGGAAACCACCATCCAGCACAGGGGTAATAAGTTATTACCGTAATAACCAGAATAGAGATTCAAAGATGAAGAGCCCCACAAACACAATTCATTTGCAATATGAAATATTCATACTATGTATATATCGTATACGTATGCCTGTGGTGATGTGTCCCAGATTTGTAGGCGAGCCTTCCGACTCAGATATTGAAAGTATATCCGACAATGTGTGTTTCGAGCTACACTGATATATCAGTGTTCAAGTTCGACTATTGCTATTCCAGGCGTAACCACGGGTTGATCACACGGCTTCCTGGCCAATGCGTTTCTATGACCAGGATTCAGTAGAGTTCCTCCGTCTCCCTTCCTTGCCTAGATCAATTTCGCTTCCTGTTGGATCTGGTTCCTACACCCCTAAGACCAAACCGTATGGAACGTCTTTTTGATTGATCAATCAGTGTGAGGGCCATATATGTGTCAAGTCTCTCTTTTTGAACAGACATCAGTAGATGATAGCTGTTGTTGCCTTGTGTCTCCTGTGTCTGCTGGTACCCACACTAGCCCAGGTGAGTGGGTTGTATTGAGAGAGAGAGAGATAGCAGGAGCTTGATCATGTTGTATCGTGTGTGTATTTACATTTTCATATCATAATATTTCTGCAGATTGCTATGAATACATGCCCCCTTACCACCTATACAAGTGCATGCTCTGATTATTATGATATACATCCTTGCAATCTGGTATACCTTGCAATTACACCCAGTATGTGATGAGAGTCCGGAATAATTGCAATCTGAACAATCAGTGTCAACCAGTGAAAATGAATCTCTCTCTCTCTTCTTCCCCCCATCCTCTAGAAGTGAATATGTATGCTACAGTATGCATATGGAATACTACTACTAGTACCTCACCCCAATGAACCTGCTAACCATGGACATATACTATACATGGGATTACATGCATGGAGAGAGATTGATGTGCAATGTATCATACTTGTATTGTATGTGCATTGTATTCTACATATGCCTCACCCCAGGACCCCTGTGCCACATGCACCCTGATAGCAGACTCTCTGCAGGTGAGGACATCGTCTCTCACTCTCTCTCTCTCTCTCTCTACGTATCCCCCCCCCCCCCCCCCCCCCCCCCCCCCCCCCCCCCCCCCCCCCCCCCATTCATCCCAGGCCCAATGTAAACAGGCTGCCTGCCTTGGTTCAGGTGAGTCACAACTGGTTCTAGACACTCCTTGCCCTATAGTAGTGATTAAGTTGTCTCTCTCGCTTACTCCCCCCCCCCCCCCTTCCTCTTTCTCACCTAGCTTGCTGAGCCCGGCACTCTACCCAAGAGACCCATTCTGATGGACTCTCCCTTCGCACCACAGAGGTCATTCAGTCTCACAGGGCCAGTCAAGGACAAGGTGTGTATGGTATCTGCGTCCTTTGCCTCTCAACTGATACACTATCGATATGTCACCCATTGACACTCTCATTCCAGGTCTCTCGCCGCACTCTGCTGGCCGCCTTGCTGTCGGCATTCCTCATGTTTGGAATAGGTACTGAGAGACATGAAGCAACATTCACATGGGATGATTACTTATCCCCCCCCCCCCCCTCCTTCCTTCTTATTTGATAGTATACTAGTGTGTGCTTAAGTGTTGTATCTATCTGACCCTCAGCCTGGGGCGTCTGGCTCATCTTCTACTTCTCGCCGCAGTCTGTCACCGTCAATGACCTCACTGCGCTACACGATGTCATCATTGACGGAGAGGAGATGACGCTGGGAGAGGCCTCGGAGGCAGACACGGACTTCCTCATCAGTACGTGCATCTACTCTCTCACTCTCTCTCTCTCTCCCTCTCTCACTCTAGCCATGGGCACCTCTGCACATGGGGACGGGGTGGTCCCAGGCGCCTCCCTCCTGATTGAGCCCTTAACCAACTCAGACACAGCGGGGACAGGGGCATTGCAAGGTGGGAGAGACACATACTGTACATATCCAATACATTAGCATTCGTGATAAGCCCTCCTTCTCACCCCAGGCACTGTCAAGATCAACTCAGTCGCTAGGAGTGACACATACATCGGAGGAGACCTGGTCGTGGGGTCCAGCACAACTGACTTTGTGCTATCCAGGTATATATACCTGTTGACTTGGTGTATACTTGTTTCTACCCTTATGAGCATAGTCTTACCATAGGCCTGTTGACACTGTCAACACAGCTGGCCACGTGGCCCCATCCACCTCTCTTGTGGGTACCTCAGCCACACAGACAGGTCAGTGGTGCATATATGTATACAGAGAGTGGTCGATAGTCATTGCAATATTTACTGTATATGCCGTACTATGCTGGGGATTTTGTGACTCCATACTGACCTCAGGAGGAGACGTCTACATCGCTGCCGGATCTGGTAGCTCTTCCGGAGACGTGTATGTAAACGGTGGTACCGCAGCCAGCGGGCCAGCCGGAACTGTATTTTTAGGTACTTCTTATACATCCATGTTTCTATGGTCTCCTGTTACCGCTCACCCACAGGCACTGGGAGCACTGATTCCCTAGTGCTAGGACAAAGTGGTGTTGTGACCACTATTGAGGGCGGGCTGGCTGTGACTGGCTCTCTGGTACGTATTCTACCATGGTCTTTGTATATAGATGTATCCTGAGTATCATCTCACCCCCAGATGGATGTATCCCTCGCCACTGGGACTGACTGGTCTCTCTCTGTCTCTGGTACAGACGACATTGCCGGGAACACACGCGTGGTGGATGGAGGAGACTTCTACATTGCTGCACAGGTACGTTGGGAGTATATATTGATATACTAGAGTGTAGGTACTATTCCACTACCTTCCATGTCTAACTGCAGGATGGTCTCCTGTCAGGAGTGGGAGGTGGCATGAACATATCAGCAGGTCGCACTGACGGTGTGGTCTCTGGCGCCATGACACTCAGTGGTGCCAGTATCAAGCTCACATCCACCAGTACTGTCCTCACAGGCACATCCCTAGGGCTGGGGGACGGTCTCTCAGCCGTCACCATGAGGTGTGTCACCCACTTATATGTACTTCTGTATAGTGTGGAGTCTAACCCCCAGGATGCGTGACAACTCTGACAACGGGTCCTCCATGGCCCTAGCAGGTGCCGAGTTCTCTATCCTCGGTATGGACGCTGTGACTGTGGGAGGCACAGTCTCCATCGCAGGAGGGGAGGGTGTGGCAGGGGGTGTGGTATCCATTGACGGGGGTACCGGCACCACTGAGCACGGCAGTGTGCTGATAGGAGGGACAAGTGGCAATGTTGTCATTGGCATGGCCTCTGCAGAGACTGAACTGAGGGGAGACGTCGTCCTCCCCACCTTTGGAGGGGGTGTGCTCTACGCCAACTCCCTCACTAGCAACGTGGCTGCCTCCCTAGACCTGGACAGTGACACGGGTGTCGCCATCGGTAACTCCAGCGGCACTGTGTCCCTTGGGTCTCCTGCTGGTGACGTCACCGTAGCAGCCAGTGAGCTGATACTCACGCAGGGAGTGCTGGGGTCACCGACCGATCTGATTGTGACAGCTGGGGCTGGGGGTGACCTCAGGCTGACAGCGGGTGCCTCTACAGGCAGCACAGGGGGTAGCATGGTTGTGGATGCCGGGACTGGACTGGTAGTGGGGGGAGACGTTGTCCTTGGAGGGTCCTCTGCTAACTCTGTCCTCATATCGAGGACTGGTCAGGCCACGCGTATCCTTGGCTCAGGCGAGGTGGAGGAGACATTAACTGTGCACGGTAGTCTCACCTCTGCCATCGAGACAGTGACCCCAGTGGTCAGATCTGCTGCCAGTGACTCCCTCTCTGTGGATACAGACAACGCCATGACCCTGGGTGCCAGCAGTGCTAGTGTCTCTATTGGAGGCACTGGTGATGTGACGGTGCGTGGTGACACCATATACGTTGGCGAGTCTGATCAGGACCTCGCCATCAGACATATAGCGGCACCAGGGGGGACCAATGGGGGAGAACTCTCTATTGTAGGTATGGTTGGGTGAATCAAGTGATAGTAGCATTGTGTGTGTATACTAGATATGTGTGTCTTACCCTTAGGACAGGAGGCCTCAGGTGCAGCTGTGGGTGGTGCAGTGACTGTGGCAGGTGGTGATGCCGGTGTGTCAGGTGCCGCAGGAGGCTCTGTATCTGTGGTCGGAGGGTCTGGTGTGAAGGGAGGAGACGCCTCTCTTGACTCAGGGCCATACACATCCGCACCTGGAGTGGTTACTGTCGGAGGCACATACAGTGAGCAGGTATGGGATACTATGTATTTGTATTCAAGTACAAGCCCCTCTTTCCCCTCCACGTCCTAACATCAAGGTAGTTGTCGGCAGGGACGCTGTTGGTACTGAGCTGCTGGTCCCCTCTGAGACACTCTCACACACTGGAACTACCATGGTGTCAGGCACCATGGATGCTGCATACACATACTCTAGACCTGAGCACACCAGTGGCCCTCAGGAGACCAAGTTCATTGGAATGGGGACATCCAGTACCACGGACACAGGTACCCAATATTGCATATACACTTGCGCATACTATATACATTAGGGCATTACCACTGTAGTTGTATCTGACATCAGGTGGAGATGTAATTGTGTCTGGTGGCAGTGCCACTTCTGGCTATGGAGATGTCATTCTGGGCACCTCCAAGACTGACTCACCCAACCCTGCATACACTAGGGCTCTAGGGGATGCCTGGGTGGAGGGTAGCAATCTCTACCTCGGTCCCAGTGTCGATCTGGCCGACTGTCCCACCCACGAGGCATTCACTATCACCCGTCCCTCCTCTACCTGTGCCACCCCTGAAGCCCTCAGGATAGTGGGGTCTCAGGGTGACACTGCAGCTGGGTCCGTTGTGGTGGCAGGAGGAGAGTCTCTGAGTGGCGATGGAGGAGACCTGACTCTGGTGGGTGGTGCAGGGGTCACAGCCGGTGGGTCCGTCATCATTGGTGACGCCGACACTGCTAGTGTGGCCATTGGACCTAGCTCCTGTGTCAAACTGGACGTGGTGGACCTGGCTGACCCATCTCTCACCACATTCACTGTGGACCTCCAGCAGCCAGTCTCCATTCCAACAGGGGGACTCGACGTTTCTCCAAGGTGGGTTCAGTTCCCTTCACTAGAGTTTTTTGTCATTGATATCGGTTTCTAAGTGGGTATTGCTGTTCTCACCCTCAGTGTGGTTGTAGACACTGTGACTGCACACGATGATGGCACCACCTCTACCCTCACTCTCGACTCAGGCACTGCCCCTTCCAGTGGTGTTGTCCTAGGTGCCACCAGTGACACTATCGATATAGGACAGGCCAACGTGGTGGGAGGCACCCAGAAGACCACTACGGTGTACAGTGACTTTGGAGTGCTTGATGCCGACGGTCTTGACCTCATTCGCACCGGTGCCAACTCCATTGCAATGACCAATGCGGATATGACACTGGCATCCCCTGGCAGTGTCTCTATATCCTCCACAGTCACCACACCCACCACTGGATCTTCCTCCATTACCCTCAACGGAGATACCCTCTCTCTGTCTAGCACTGGTGGTGATGTGACGCTCTCCTCTGGCCACGTGGTGGCTGGTCTCACTGTGGGTGCCACCGCTGACGTCAATACCCTAGCCACAAACACCGTCACAAGTAGCACAGACAGCAACATGAGCATGAACGCACGCTCTGGGCGCACCCTTGCCGTGGGAGGGTCCTCTGGATACGTTGACCTGGGCAGGACTGGTGTGGACACAGATGTACTCGGCAACCTGAAAGTGGCAGGTACCATGGATGTGACTGGGGATGTGACCTTTGGGGCCACCCTCGACGTCACAGGGGACATATACGTCACTGGAGACACGTGGATCAATGGCAACACCCTCACTCTCTCCAAGGCCCTTCCTGACACTGCCACCTGTGACGCCTCAGAGGCTGTATTCACTATCACACGCCCTGCCTCAGACTGCACTGCCCCCAAGGAGCTCATACTGCTGGGTGCCCCCGGTGTCACCCATGCCGGGTCAGTGGTCGTGCAGGGAGGCACTGCTAGTGGGAACATTGCTGGTGATGTGACTATCCTGGGTGGTGACGGGTACTCAACCGACGGCACTGTGTATGTTGGATCCTCCCACACATCCGCAGTGGTTATTGGACCCACCGACTATGTCAAGATGGACATCACCACTGGCACTCTGTCCACATCCCTGCCCAACCCTATTGAGGTTGGAAGTGGTGGTCTGCAGGTGGCGGGCTCCTTCGTGTCTGACTCCCTCTACTCCTACCCTGTTGCCGGTGTGTCAGGCGAGGCCACCCTCACCCTAGATGCCGGTATTGCCAATACCAGGCTGGTCAAGCTCGGTAGGACATCGGACACAGTGGAGATCGGCAAGGCTGACATGGCGACCACCGTCTACAGCTACGCATCTCTCCTCGACTCCAGTGGCAACCCCCTCATTGCAACTACCGCCACAGGTGTAGAGATATCCAACTCTGACATCACTCTGGACTCCCCTGGGACCGTTTCCCTTGCCTCCTCTGCCGCAGGTGGCGCATCCTCCATATCAATGTCAGGAGACACCCTGACACTCACCAGCGGGGGTAGTCATGTGGAGCTGTCCTCTGCGTATGTACCTGGGTCCCTGTCTGTCGCTGGCACCGCCTCCCTGACACGTATTGAGACTCCAGTCATATCTAGCTCTGCATCTGACGTGTTTGTCAATGCCCCTTCTGCACACACTGTGAAGCTAGCCAATCTGACCGGTGACCTGCACCTTGGCCGTACCTCTCAGACGACTGTCGTCTCTGGAGGCCTCTCTGTGGCCGAGGCCACCCAGCTGCTGTCCACCCTCACTGTAGCTGGGACCGTGTCTGCTACCGGTACAGTCCATGCCAACAGCCTGGACGCACTCACCTCTGGCCCCCTCACCCTGGGCAGTGACGCTCTTTCTACCTCAGTCGTCGTTGACAACACCCTCACCGTGACTGGCTCTGTGAACACCGCCACTGTCCAGAACAGTGGTGGCGCCCTCACTCTCAGTGGCTCTGAGGTGGCTATAGATGGCCCTCTCAAGGTGTCCCACAACGCTGCTGACGTCACCTTGGCCTACCTGACTGGCACCAGTGCCTGGGAGCTAGACACCCAGGGAGGGGGTGTCAAGGTCTCTGCCTCTGCTGCCCTCATCGACCTCGATGCTGACACTGATACAGTTGAGGTGGCCTCTCCCATTGGCACTCTTCTGTCCCTCACTGCAGCTGAGTTGGCAGTGGACGTCACAGCCGTTGACTTCACAACTAGTGCCGTCAAGGGAGGAGATTTCTCTGTCCTTTCCCTCGCAGCCAATGGCGTATCATCAATTGCAGTCAACTCTGATGTGTCTGTGCTGGACGGGTTTTCCCTTGGCAGCGCCGGTGCTCTGAACCTCAATGGCGCCTCAGGTGTTGACCTCCAGATCGGTGGGGTTGACAAGGTGCAGCTGACTTCAACCAGCCTCAGTGTAACACCTGCCACCTCCTTTGCCGACACTGTCACGATGGAGACTGGCAAGGCTCTGACCCTTGACACCATCTCTGGTATAGGCGGGGGTGCTCTTGGAGTCACGTCCACTGCCACCTCTCTCTCTGGCACTCTAGACGTCACGGGCTCAGTCACAGTCAGTGGCACCCACCTGTCTGTGGCCCAGGTCCAGGCACCCTCTGCGTCTGACCCCCTCGCTCTGCAGGGCCTGACTGTACACGCTGACACTGACACATTCAAGACTGGCGCACTGTCTTCACTCACTGTCACACACACAGCCACCTCCGTAGGTGCCTCAGCCACCAAGGACCTAACTGTACACAGTGACGAGTCCTTGACCCTTGACGCTGCCACTGACATTGACATCGGAGTGGCTGGTGGCCAGGCTGTGTCCTTGCAGGTGGCCAGTGCTGACGTGCTCTCTGTAGATGCAACTAGTGTTGTAGCATACGAGAACCTCACAGTGGCCTCTGGCAAGACCCTGTATGCCAACACTGTCACTAGGACAGACGGGACCATCCTCACCCTGGACACACCCGTCTCTATAACAGGTGCCCTCACCCTCGGAGATCAGGATGTTACAGTGGCCCAGGGAGTAGAGCTACGCGTTGGCGTCAAGAACGCAGGTGGAAACGGAGGTTACCTCGGTGTCGGATACTCTGTTGGTGACGTGCTCACCCTGAGCTCTGCCAGTGCCTCATCCTACACTGCCCCCAGCCTAGAGGTTGCCTCAGATGTCACTGTCACAGGAAGTGTGGCCCTGACCACCATCGAGCCATCCTCCGGCACTACAGTTACCATCAGTGGTGCCACCGCCTCTGCTGCCACCTTTTCTGACTCTCTTGTTAACATCCACAAGGCCTCTCAGTTCGACAGCAGTGTGGACATTGTCGGGAGCCTCAAGGTCGACACAATTGATGTCAACTCTGGGTCCCTTCTCACCCTCGACACGGACACAAGTGTGGCGGGCTCTCTGGCCGTGACCTCTGGTATCACTGTACCCTCAGTCACATCTCTGGCCGGTGGGGACCTGACCCTCAGCGCCGTCCAGCAGTTGACACTCGACTTCGGGTCTGGTCATGCCCTGAGACTGAGCTCCGGTGCCAAGGTCGTTGACGTTGAGTACAACACTGGCCTATCCAAGTGGGACCTCGCCATCAACTCCGAAGCCATCGATCTCATAGCCGTGACTGATGTGACCATCAACCACTCAGCTGTCACTGACACCTTCTCTGTTGTGAGTGGGGGTGTAACCCGTCTGGGTCTCACAGAGGCCAGTATGGACATCAACGTCACAGATGCCAACTTCAATGGTAGCATAGTGCATGTGGAAGACCTGAGAACTGACCAGATTAGCGCTGATGACAATGCTGTGATTGCACTTCACAACAGTCTGGACGTCACAGATGGGTTCAAGATTGAGTCTGACGGCTCTCTCTTCCTAGCTGTCACCGACACAGCCACTTCCGCTGGTACTCTCTCCAACAAGCTGTCCTTCGACAATGGCTTTGTTGCTGTCACAGGAGCCGCGGCCCTGACCATCGACTATACCTCAGTCACCATTCCCAACACTGTGTCACTTGGCAGCAGCCTCACTGTTGCAGGTGCTCTCAACGCCTCTGGTGTTACAGATGCTGCTACCTTGACCCTTACTGGAGGCTCCTCTGCTCTCACAGTTGATACCACCACGGGTGTCAATATCAACGCAGCCACGTCATTCGATGAGACCGTGACCCTCACCACCAACAAGGCCTTGGTCCTAGACACTGTGACAGCGTTGTCGGCTGACATTGACCTCACTGCCACCAGTTTCAATGTGATTGGAGCTGCCGATGTGTCGTCTACCCTCTCTGTGACTGGTGCCACAGAACTCAAGGACACGGTGGCCCTGAAGGGAGATGTCACCATTGACCCCGCCAAGGTACTCGACGTCAGGGGCATCAACACGAACGGAAACGGCCTGACCGTCACCGCCAGTTCTATGGGTGTCGTGTCCCCTGCTGTTACGCTGGGATCTGGGTCCACCCTCGATGTCACTACTGATGGTTCCTCTGTCGTCCTCGAGGGCACCCACGAGCTCACTATGAAGAGTGCCGACCATGTCTATCTTGACACTGTCACCGGTAAGCACGTTGGCATCAAGGTGGCTGACACCCAAGTAGTGAAGGTGGAGGGTGCACAGGTATCCGTGTACCAGGATACTGTATTCAGCAGTGGCGTGACTGTCGGTGGGGCTACTACCATGACTGGTGCTCTCACTGTAGACACTGTCACCTCCAGTGGTGCCAGTGTAGCAATAGGGCCCTCAGTTGCAGTGACTAGTGGCCTCGCTGCTGCCACTGTCACTGCCTCGGGTGCAGTCACCGGAGCATCAGTGAGCGCGGCTTCACTCAGTGTCGATGACATCTATGAGAAGACTGGGAGTGGGGGAATCACAATCCACAACGACATCGCGTTGTCCGATGCTGCATTCGCTGTCACTGCTGCAGGGAGCATGACCTTCACCGTGACCGATGGTGTCCCAGCTGTGTTCTCAGTTGAGTCTGCTGCTGGTGTCCTGACCCTTGACAGTGCGTCCTCTCTCAACCTAGACGTGGCCGGAATCACCGTCCCTACCACCCTCACTGTCGATGATTCCAACGTGCTCATGGCCAAGACAATTGGACATGGGACAGAGCTGGAGCTCAAGGCGAACAGCGCCTCCGTGGCCACCCTCACAGACAGTATGGTCACTGTCAAGAAGCCAACCACCTTCAACGATGATGTCAGCATTGACACCACCAAGGCCCTGGTCCTGGACACTCTGACCGCCATTGGATCAGGCACACTCACAGTGACAGCATCCACACTTGCACTAACTGGGGGGGCCACTGTATCCACTACCCTAGGGGTTACAGGTCTGACTAGCCTCACAGACGCCACCCTCTCAGGCACCCTGATAGCTCCCACTACCAATGTGGGCACAGCACTCAATGTCCACCAGATTGGAGAGTACACTGGTGGCAGTGGCATCACTGTGGCGAATGACTTAAACGTCAATTCCGACATTGTTATCAATCCCACCAACCACCTTCAGACCAACACCGTTCAGAGCACTGGCTCCCTCACCCTGACCGGCAACTCAGTCTTGCTCAACACCGATGCTGTGACCTTGGGATCCACATCCGACATTGACATCGCCTTCACTGCCACTGAGGCAGTAGTCACTGCTAATGAGGACCTCATTATGAAGACTCTCAGCAACACCGACTTCATTGATCTGCAGATCGCTGGATCATCCCGAGTCAAGGTGGAGGATGCGGTAGTGACCCTAGGGGGTGCAGGTGCTAGTGTCACTGGGATCCTAGATGTCGGTGGCACTCTCGATGTGACCGGTCTCACCACGCTTGTTGACGTCGACGCCTCTGGAGACCTGACAGCTGACAACGCCGACATAGCCTCCACCCTCAAGACGGACTCCATCGACCTGCACTCCGGCAGTCTCCTCACCATCACCCCTGCCACCCACATCACAGGGGCAGTCGACCTCGATGCCACTCTGCTTGTGGACGGGAACCTGACGGTCGGCACGGGAAGCTTCATCAACACCGAGACACTTCAGTCGGGTAACACTGGCACAGGGAGTCTGAGTGTCAAGGGAGCTGCCATTGATCTCGAGTCAGACGACATCACCCTCGGTGTGACGTCTACCCTCGGCATGATATATGGTGCCAGTATCACTGCCACTGCCTCTGACCCTCTGTCAATCAAGGGTCTAGAGAACGTGGTGATCGAGGCTGCCAGCACAAAGACTGTCGATCTCCAGATCAACAATGCCTCAGTCCTGCAGGTTGCTGGTGCCTCCGTCACCATCAGTCAGCCCACCACCCTCACCGCCATTACTGCTAGTGGTGCGGCCATATTCAATGGTGCAGCTACCTTTAACGCTGGCGTGACCCTCCCTACTGGTACCACTGCAGTTGACATTGACGTATCTGGTGGCACTGGGGTGAAGACCGACAAGCTGACAGAGCACACTGCTACCAATGGTATAACCGTTACAAGTGACCTTTTGGTTGTGTCATCCAAGTACGTTGACACCGCTGCCGTCAAGAGCAACGGCGGTGCCTCGGCCCTCTCTCTGACAGGGTCTACAGTTACTGTGACTGCCACCGATGTGGACCTATCCACAGACGATGTCACTTTAGGGTTAGCATCCACACTCCAACTCGACTTCAATGGCGCTGCCACCACTGCCACGGCCTCTGCCGGTCTAGTTGTCAATCTCAGTGACGACACAGACGTCATTGCATTCCAGATTGATACTGATCCAAAGGTCACCATTGGAGACGCCCTGGTGACTATTGCAGCCGCTTCCACCTCAGTCTCTGCTCTTACAGTGGGATCCACCCTTGGTGTCTCCGGCACTGCCTCCCTGGCTGACGTCTCTGTGAGTGGCACGCTCTCTGCCGCCACTGTAGACTTCACCACAATCAAGGCCGACGACATATACGAGTCCACTAATGCAAATGGGATCCATGTCCACGACAACTTGGAGACCACCGCTGACATCACCCTCACTGGCAGTACCCTCCACACTGCTACCATCGCATCCTCTGCCGCCCTCACCCTCAACCCACTCACTGCCTCATACGTCGAGATGACTACTGATACCGTCAAGATGGGAGTGACCTCCACACTTAACACCATCTTCACCTCCACTCATGCAACCTCGACTGCCTCTAAGTCTCTTGTGTCCACAACTTCATTGAACACCGAGAGTATCGACTTCCAGATTGCAACAGCGTCTCGTCTCAAGGTTCAGGATGCTGGGACAACTGTGACTGGGACTCTGGGAGTCAGTGGCGCCGCCACCCTAGACTCGGCAGTCATCACCAACACCCTGGATGTCGACAGTGTCGATGTTACCACAGATCTTAAGACCGACGCCATCAACCTCCACTCCGGAACCCAGCTCACCATCACTGCAGCCACCCTGAGTGTGGTCGGTGCCCTAGACGTGAGTAGTAACATTGAGCTGCCCTCTGGCTATGTGGAGACTGCCAATATACAGGGTCTCAGTGGAACTGGTGCAATCACCCTCACTGGTAGCTCTTTGACCCTTACTACCAACCAAGTGACCACTGGAGTGCTGTCCACTCTGTCCATTAGCCACGATGCCTCTAACGTGATTGCCAACGCTAGTAAGCAGCTGAAACTCACGAGTGATGAGCATGTGATGGTCTCTGCTGCCACTGGGAGTAAGGTCATCCTCCAGAACAACGGCAATGCTAAGATCGAGGTGGAGGACACAATCACCACCATCCATGAGAATGCCGACCTGAAGTCCGATCTGAATGTCGATGGACACACGGATGTGACAACTCTGATTGCCTCTGCAGGCATCTCTGCCACCACCATTTCCATGAGCGGTGCCCTCTCCGTCGATACTATCCAGGAGGGTACAGGTGGTGTCGGTATCGGTGTGGTTGATGATGTCACTATCCAGGCTGGAAAGACTCTCAATGTTAGCTTGATGGACTGCGGCTCCAGTGCCATGTCGGTTAACTCGGGGTCCTTGATCCTGTCCGAAGACGGCGTCGCCTCCACCCTCACCTTTGACTACACAGGCTCAGAGACATCCGTCACCTCCTCCTCCAACCTGACCCTGGATGCAGGTGGCACCTCGATGTCGCTCGAGGTCGGTGGTTCCCCAGAGGCTGTGATTACCTCTGGCCAGGTGGAGATCTCTAACGCTCTCAAGGTCGCGGCCATCTCGAACGACAGTGGCATAGTGATCACAACTGGGTCTAGTGCTGGACTCAACTTCTCGATTGGTACTAACCAGTGGCTGAGCCTGACTTCAAGCAGTCTCACCTGGACTTTGGGGTACTCGAGTGGTGATTCCACCTGGAAGATGCAGTTTGACCATCAGAAGATGGCTATTCAGGAGGTTCTCAACGCCACCATTGACCTTGACAACGACACCAACATCTTCACCGTGAGCACCAACGGTGCCTCCAGGCTAGCCGTGACCAAGGCATATGCCGAGTTCAACACTGACGCTGTCACCTTCAACACATCGTCTGGTGTCACGATGAGCGATCTGACGTTGGCCTCCCTCACGGCTGCCTCCACGGACATCACGCTCAACGATGACCTGGTTGTATCTGATGGATTCACAATCAATGGCGGAGGACTCGTAAACTTCGCTCTGGATGACACGGGTTCCGGTAATACCCAGACCGTGACGTTCAAGTCTACCAGTGACACCATATTCCTGAAGTCGACTAGACCCATCAGCCTTGATACCACGGACGTGTTGGTGACTGGTAATCTCGCCGTCAACTCTGGAGTGCTCTATGCTGCCACAATCACTGGGGCTGCCGCAGGTCCCCTGACGATTGGTGCCACGACAACGTCCCTCACTTCTGGCACCATAGAGTTGGGAGAGGATGCAGCTAGGCTGCTGACCTTGACCACCTCCTCGACAGTGGCTCTGGCCTCGAGTGACGATCTCACCCTTAGTGCTACCGGAGCAATCGTAATCAATGCTGATTCCGGAAATGATGTGAGTCTTACTGTTGGGGGATCAACAGTTGCCTCCTTTGCGACTGGTTCCATCGGGATCACTGGTGCCCTCTCCGTAAGTGCTACCATCACCGCCAGTGGTATAATTAAGGGTGGATCCCTGAAGAGTGATAGCATCGTCGAGGACACGACCGCTGGTATTACCATGACGGGAACTCAGCTGTCTCTTGACTCGGATTCGGTGTACCTTGGAACGGCCTCTACGTCTAAGTTGTGGGTTGACAGTTCCAGTTCCACTGCACTCTCGGTGGTTTCCAACGCCTCCTCAACCCTGACCATCTCCTCTCTAGGGTCTCTGATTCTGGGTATTGGTGGCGCCCCCACCGCTATCGTGACTGTCGATTCTGACGGAGTGGATATTGCCGGAGATATGTCTGCGACAGGTACCCTCAGCGCAGCATCCCTCACTACCCTATCAACAGGGAGCACTAAGGCAGTATCTATGAAGCGTGTAGAGTTTGGCATGTACTATACTGGGGCTACCGCCACTTCTACTGTTCGCCTGAGTTATGACGACGCCGGAACAGCAAGACATCTAATGCATGTTACTACTAACAAGGTGGCGATGATGGGATCCTACACATGCTTCCCCGGAGGCGGTGGTGCCTTCACTGCCACACCTGTGCATGGTTTAGTGGATGACCCTGATTTGTCACTTGGCGCGAGTGCATTCTTCCTCAATCCGGTAACAGGGTATTCGGAGCTGCAAGTCACCGTCGCTAATCTTGATGGGGGGTGTGCCGGAACTGGCGAGGGCTACCTATACGTGACAGCTTCAATATGCGTCTTCGACACTGCTACGGCCGCCGGAGTTGTGACTGGTGTTGATACCTACGAGCTTCTGGTGAGCTCTGCTTGATAGGGGTACCTTTCTTCTGAGTGTATCACTCTTCAGTTTGATATGTTGATCCCTCAGAATGAAGGTGAAGAGAGGCAGTTAGCCTCTTATGTAACAATATATTTATAGTGATTGCCACTTGTGTTGGAGCAGTATTGTGAATCTCTTCAGAATGAGCTTGATGTTTAGCACCTGCTGGATACCGTATGTCCGACATATATATAAATGAATTCAATACTATAATGATATCATACCAGTTCTCAAGGCCCTATTGCAACAGAAGCATCTATTACAATACAGTATCAAACACCAATGGAAACAACACACACGAATCAACAACAAACAAACACTGGCAAATAATAATCGACCTATCATTCTGGTCGTATGACACTACACTCTGGGCTAAGAGAGAGATACTACTCAGCCAAAGTCCACTAGCTTCTCCTTGATGTCCTGGTAGTGCTTGAACATGGCGTTGTAGGTGCCTGTGACAGGGCGAGCCCAGCTGCGGGAGACGTTCCTAAGGGTGAGGCATGTCACAAATAACTACACGACTAAAGTATGTTGGAGTATAGCGTGTAATACCTTGGTAGCTTCCCCCCAGCCTTCTGGGTGAGTCTCTTGTACGCAGCCTCGTAGGCACTCTTCAGGGCTAGTAGCCGCGTCTGGCAGAGCTTCTTCATGGCATGGAGCTCCTGACAGTTGGCAGGGCATATCAGAGGGGGGGGGGAGGGGGGAGGGTGTATTGAAGGAAGGTGCAGTATATATATGTATATATAGTCCCGGTGGTCATATCACCCACCTGCTGATATGCGTCTGCCTTCCCGTCTGTGCCGTCCGACTCAGTCAGCAGGGTCAGAAGCCTGGGGTCAGAGGGGTATGCACTGTAGATATGAACAAATATACATCGATATGATACACATAGATACATGTAGGCACATCCCTCCTCACCTATTCATCCTCCTCCTCTATATAGATCCAATAAACACATGCAATATAATCATATATATATAGATAGATAGATATATACATATACTTACACGACCCTCCCCATACCTATTCATCCTCCGCCTCTGCATCTGCACCAGCATCTGCCCGTCCTCTGCTAGACTGGATGCTAGGGCTAGGTCATCATCGATGGACAGCCTCTCCTCCCGCATCTCCTTCGTCTCCTTCCCATCCCGCCTCTTGCCCCCCTTGTGGGCCATCTCAGCTGCCTTGATCAGCTTGGCCCTCTCGGCCTCCCTCTCTCTCCCCCTCTCAGAGTCTCTTCTGATCACAGACGCAATCTCTGTCTCTGGCATGTCACCGGACTTGGTCCTGTAGGGCGGGATGGGGACAGCAACCACCGTGGGGTCGATGTACCTGTCTGAAGGTGGGGGTATCAGCACCATCTCGGGAACTGGCTCAGGGGAGGTAGGGGGCTTCTGGGGATTGAGAGCGGCCAGGGCAGCGGCCTTAGCCTCCTCCTCCTGGATCTGGCTCACAGACGCCTTGAGCTGCTTGTATCTGGTGTCAGTATCAGTATATATATAGATGCTGATAATAAGGGGAGGGAGAGAGAGAGAGAGAGAGGCCTTGAGCTACTTGTATCTGGTGTCACTATCAGTATCAGTATATATATAGATACTGATACTAAGGGGAGAGAGAGAGAGAGAGAGAGAGGCCTTGAGCTACTAGTATCAAGAGGGGTAAGAGAGGGGTGGGGCGGGGGGGGGGGGGGGGGGGGGGGGGGGGGGGGGGGCTTGGGGGGCCCCCCGGGAG
>BDIP01000365.1:9124-20651 GCA_003568945.1 Kipferlia bialata
TATATACACTATGTATATATGTACATACTGGTAGAGAGAGAGAGAGAGAGAGAGATGGAAGGCATGCCCTGAGCTATCGGCACAGGAGGCAGAGGTATGTATATACGTTTATGTTTTGTATCAGTATTGGCGTATAGCCTTTGTTACTTATAGTGACTTACTCTTCTGTTCTGTACGAAGTTCTGTTCTGTTACTTATAGTGACTGACTTTTCGTTCTCTTCTTTCGTATTCATTTCCCCTTCTTGCTGGCAAACTATGTATCAACGCTTACCTCAGACCTATGTGGGAACCGGGCGCCACCACTTCGTTCCAGCAGGTATATATATATACCAACAAATATACATGTATATATATTCTGTATGTACTCAATATTTGTAAATATATATACTCAATCTACTATATATATTTCCACTTCGTTCGAGCAGGTATATATATACATGTATAGAGATACCGAATATATACTCCAGTTCTCTCTGCTCTGTGGATGTCACTTTGTATTTGTGTCATTTATCATGTCTTTGCATACTCATCTCTAGTCCCTGTCTCCACTGGTAGGGGTAGTACCTATATATTGATATAACAATATATGTATACATTGAAATAGTGATCTCCCCCTCTCTAACTGTAGCCCCTCTGAGTACTGGTAGATATAGCACCTACATATGTATCTAGTATATCTTTACATACTAGACACTATTATTACTACTATATGGTGTATATATAACCTCTCACTCACCCTCAGCCCCTGTGAGCACTGGCAGGGACAGCACCTATCTATATATATACATTAATATATATATACTGTATATACTATATATACTATATATACTCACCCTCAGCCCCTGTAAGCACTGGCAGGGACAGCACAATCGGGGGCAGGGGTGTCTCCCAGTCATCATCTAGGGCATCATCAAACACTAGAGGTGTGTGGTATATATATTATATGCATTAGTATATGTAGAGAGAGAGAGAGAGAATGTGAGGTAGGGGGCTCCGAGTCATCATCAAGAGCGTCCTTTAACAGTAGAGGCAGAGAACCAAGAGAAGACTGTACTTCAATATCCATGCTGATATATATATATGTGTGTATGTGTGTGTGTGTATTTTCACAACACAATCACCCACCCTAGGCAATGTCGGCTCTGCAGTCAATGCCAGCGGCATGGGCACAACATGGTGAATAGTCTAGATGCTCTGTGACAAACGTGAGCCTGTCGCACGTGTGGCATGTAATAGATATGTGTAGAACTTGCAAATGGGTGTGCTACAGCAGGGAATGGTAAAATTCATACTACATATATATAGTCGTTTATAGATCCAGCTAACAGTGCTTGGACCAGTGATACAGCTATTGTCACACAACTGATATATAGAGGCGGCTAATTAGTGTTGGATTCTATTTCGTCCCACGAAGTTCGTGGCACGAACTCCCTCCGTAACAAACTTGCGGATCTCCCTAGCCTTCCTGTGGGCATGTATTCTCCTTGTCTCTCACCTCCTTTTCCTTTCTCTAGTGGATTCAGTGCACTCCTTACTATTTTAGTCCGCTATCGCCCTTGCTGCCTAAATCTCTCCCTGTCTCTCTCTAACGGCTTTGATGATCGCCTTAGCCATCTTGTGCCCCCCTGTTACACTAGGCTCCACTCTCTGCACATAGTCAGTAGTGTCACTGCCATCCATAATCTAGAGTCAGCAGTCATAGCATAGTGAGTATTTATACTCATAGCTGCTATGAGTCATAGCATATATAGTCATCCAGAGTCAGTGCTGTCACTGCCATCAAGGACCTGGGATGAGATTACGACTAATTAACCTATATATATACTACTAAGAATAATAGTTGAGGCACATAGTCAGACGGGTCACTGCCATCAAGGACCTAGTGTTAGGAACACCTGTATAGTGAGTATATTGTGTCACTGCCATCAAGCCTCGAGTGTCAGTATCATCCATATATATATTATATAGTATACATATACAATACAGAAATCTGGTTGATATCTTTACATATTAGTATACCATATTCGGTATACCAGAATATCATATCGGTAGGCACACCTCATACAGTGGACATGTCACCACATTAGTCCCAACGATAGATATCCGAGTCACAGCCATCTCGTATATCTTTCGAATGACTAGCTGCAGTCTGTATGGGTCACTGTCATATCTGGAGTTAGGCAATTTGGCGGCCTAATGGTATATATAGAATATACATACTATATACTATACTGCCATCTAAACCGTATCATACCTGCTGTTAGCATAATACTGTAAAACTATAATACAAAAGTGTGTCCTGGAAGACGATTATCTGTGTTTGTGCTACACCTTATGTATAGTACAAGAAATGAAGTATATCTATTGTATGACTATTTGGAGTCTAGAGGGCTCTGTGTCGTACCTAGAATCAGAGATGACAGGGTGACATACAATGGCATTTGATCACTAATCAAATTTGATTCGCAGTCCACTGAATAGCCACATTGTATTCTCTCAGTTACTCCACACCAGGTACAGTATATCTCAGTAGCAGCATTAGATCTGCATTCTATGAAACATAGTATGTTACATACTCCATTCTCTTCAGTACCCAATCTGCCCAGCTGCCCCCAACAGTCACATCGGGGTAGCTCTATAAATATACATAGTGATTACAGGTAGAAGACCAATCTTGATAGTGTAAGTGACTCACCCCATGCGCCTTAGCACCCAGTCTGCCCAGCTACCCCCCACTGTCACATCGGGGTAGTGTATCATGCACACAACCACCGTCCTGGGCACATGCAATGACACTAGAGTCTCTATATAATCTTGGACTCTGAGAGTAAGTATTAATACACGGCTAATACACAATAGAATAATTCTATTAGGATATTTGCTGGACAATAGAATATATATAGCAGTACAACCACTGTATTTGGCACATGTACAGACTCTAGAATCTCAAAGCACTCTTGCACCCTGTCTATGAGTAATTCAATAGATGGTAGACATATAGTGTATCTGAATTACAGATACAATGTAAGTCAATGGTATGTAGAGTTTACTTACTTATCTTTGAATAGTGTATTGGACACTCATTCAATATATGTATACCTGTCTCTAAATAGGGTGACAAAGTGCTGAAGCCCAACTGCTGTGCCATCTTCTATAGAGGCCAGAGAGGCTACCGAGAGCAAACAGCCCATATGTGCTACTGTTAGATCCATTTGCGTCACTAAAGTGCTGTGATGTCGTAAGATATCCCATTCATGATGTTTCACTCACCTATATGTGATAGCGTTACATAACATGATCTACTATATGAGAATCAACCACCTATTGTTGAGAGTGTTGGGTGAAGTGCAATGTCGTTGCTACCCACTGACACCACTAGGGTGTCATCAGAGGTGATATGGTCTCGGATGAATCTAATTAGTTAGAGCAATGTCTCCGCTGCACACTGCTGTTGAAGTGAATAGATATTTAGGTAAAGAGTAATAAATAGTAAATAGTATACCATACTCTTACCTGTCCTGTGAGAAGAGTGTCCCTCGGATGTAAAAATACAATACACATGGGAAATCATTGAGTCCCTACACTGTATCTAATACTCCTGGACAGATACCTATCTTGTGGCAGTAGTACCCCTCCCCTCCGCTGTCTAAGAGTTGACTCCTCCACTGCTGTGTTGATACACGTGACACCTGGAATAAGGATAGGTGAAAGAGATCAGTTGCTGTTCTTTTTCTGGATACTATATATAGATTTCTAAATTAGAGACTCTCTAACTCCTCCACTGTTGTGTTGACACACGTGACACCTGGCATAAGTAGATATGATTTGATACAGGTGGCACCTGGTATACGTAGATAGGTAATATAATATATTAAATATATCAATCATGGTTCTGACTCTAGATAGTAGGAAGATGCCACTATTTGTTGACTCCTCCACTGCTGTGTTGATACAGGTGACACCTGGTGTAACTGGAAGAAGTCACTAGGGAGATACTATTGACACGTTGAATAGTATATAATATCTTCTACTGCAGTGTTGATACACGTGACACCTGGCATAGGTAGATATGAACAATATGACTGGCCGTTACTACTGATGTGTTCACTATACCTAGTTCTACATTAGTGTCACTTAGTCCACGCGGAGCTGCGGTCGAAAAGTATAATTGTCTGATCATTACAGTACCTTGAATGTTCATCCAATGACACATATCTGGTACTTACATCGGAAAAGAGAGTAGATATAATCTACATCTCTCACGGCATAATATCCATACTATGAATACAGTGTTCTATATGTAGTATTACCCTCTTTGTTCATCCAGTAACAGACATCTGGCACAGACAGATGGGGGAGAGAAAACAATTGATTGCTCTGCCAATACTTGTACCCCAGTAAGTATGGTATAATGATACACTATAATAATATACCTTCAATGTTCATCCAGTAACAGACATCTGGCACAGACAGTGGGGGAGTATAATCATAAGTACTAACGTATATATACTATGTATACTATATATCACATAGTAATACGTTACCCTCTCTGTTCATCCAGTAGCACACGTCTGGCACAGACAGTAGTGGAGAGACACCACAGACAGGTCATACAGTAGTATTCTACCATACTGCACTATATATACTATAGTCTTACCCTCTTTGTTCATCCAGTGACAGACATCCGGTACAGACAGTGGGGGAGAGAGTATACCCTTGTACTGATCAGCGGCGGGTACCCTTGGTGTGTCAAGCAGCCAGTGCTTGTTGTCTGGGATCAAATGTGTTGTTCTAAACTAGTGAACAGTATATCCTCTATACTCTACCAAGACAGAATAGATGGGGTTACACGCTGTGTCGCAAGTTGCGACTCGCAACAGAGACAGCAATTTCGTAATACCCGTATTGTGCAGTGAACATGATACCTAAGCTGCTGTCCCCTGCCAGAAACCATATGGGCTCTCCTAGGTCTCGCAAGCATGGAACAACCTGGGACAGATGCTCAACCCTAGCATAAGGAGAGAGTGATGAAGCAGGCTTATATATATATGAATATCTATGGGTTCTATTATAGAACTTCTATATAGGAGTGTAATGTATGCTAACAACTATCACAACCGATATTCTTCGACGTAAACTACATGTGTGAGTTATATGTGAGAGTTACAGTCCGAAGACAGTGTGTGTCCAGTAATTCTGGACCAGAATCGACAGAGAAACACAAAACCTGTGGCGAATGTACTCTAGGTATTAATTAGTAGGGCCTAGTGTAGAAGCATTGCAAACATTAATGATACGGTCAAAAGACTTTCATGACTGTGCAACACTATACCTGTGGCCAATGTACTGCAGATAATACTCGTCAGAGGGCACACCCATATGCTGAAGGAAAGAGTGACTGACACACATATACGATATCACACTTCTGCTGTTGAGTTTGTAGGTTTCTTCTCGCTCTCTACAGCTTTCGTTCTCACGCTATTGCCAGTGTGAAAACATGTGGTTATCACAGACAGAAACAGAACTTAAGGGTGTAGAGGGTCATATCTTTTGGAAGATGTATCTGTCGCTAGCATCTCTCTCTTCCATATACGGTGTATTGACACTATAACTGGTGGTACAACAGAGTCTTCCAGGGCTGATCTAGGTGAGTGTGGTGTTGGTATACACACTGTCCTCTCACTCCCACCATGACTAGCATTTAATACTCATCACCTAAATGTATTTCTCTTTCACTCATGTTTGGTGGTCTCTCTCTCCTAAGCTGTCCCCTCCCCTGTCCTCTTCTCTCCCCCCTCCCCAAGGTTTTATAGACCCCTACCCCCCTCCCGCTCTCACCCACCGTATACCCTTCCCTCTATGCTCTCACCCCTATTGGCATTCACTCCCCGCTCACCCCTATTGGCATTCACTCCCCCCACATCTTTTCTCCCGTATATCTCCATGATCCTCACTGATCCCAGGAGTGCTTTCACCAGTACCCGTGGACTGAACGGGCCATAGGAGGTATACATCGTATGTATTTACATACATTTATACACATATACATGTATAGCAGTGCTGTATTATTTTCCTCCCTTTGCTAGTACATTATTCCAACTCCTGCCCCCCTTTCCCTATGTATGCCTATACACACATATATGTAGCAGTGTTATAGTATTTGTCCCAGTACAGTTCTATATACATATCTATATACATATCTATATACATATCTATATACATATCTATATACCTATCTATATACCCATCTATATACCCATCTATATACATATCTATACTCCTGCCCCCCTTTCCCGATGCTGCCCATACAGTCTCTCCACTGGAGACTCCAGCCCCCCCCCCCCAGAATGTTCACACATCACGCCTATATTCACGACAAGTACAATAACAATATTCATATACATATACATATGAATAGTATACAGTACTATGATCAATATGTGAATTGTTCTAGAAGTACTGTTGGTACCTGTCTCTCTCTGCCGCTTTGCATCACTTTCTCCCAATCTATCATCATTCACTCCAGGCCCCGTATGTTTCCTATATATTTCTTATTTCATTATTATTATTCATACTCTCACTAAGCTGCATGTTCTATTTGTTTCTGTGCGGGGTGGGAATTGATTTCCTCATCATTGCCCCCTCCATATGTACTGTTACTGATACATAGTCTATTATTTCTTCTAATAATCTATTACTTATTAGCATTGTATCACTACCTGATATCAGATGAGTTCCGCAAGGGAGGCCGTGAATGCCTTTAGGTCTTTCTGCAAACAACACCCGCATATGTCTTTTGACGAGGCAATGGATGAGTTCATTGGACAGGTATGCGTTAAAGGAGAAACCGAGGATGCACCGATGTTTCTGTAGTGTATTCTTCAGTAATAGAAGTATATATATAATTACAGTGTAGTTGTGAAAATATTGTATACACCCTCCTCTGTGTCTTACTGCCGTCTCATATACCATATGCAAACTTCAGTGTCAAATGAGACTATTACATATGTAGTATGTGACCCTAGTTGACCCCCCCCCCAACCACTTTCGTGTCATCTATATATGTATAAATATAATGATATATACATACATATAGATACTGACCTCCAGTTACCCCCCCAACCACTGCAGTGTGACACTCCCATGTCCTTGGCTGAGTGGAGAGCCCTGGCTCCAGGTATACATGTACACACACACACTCATATATATATACGTGTGTATGTGTTTGTATACTAATCCAGGGAGTGACAGGCATATATCTTAGTATTTGTATATATATGCATGTATGTATATATACTAATCCAGGGAATGATAGACACAGGTTCAACAGAACCCCAAAGGTAGAGGTTGACTCCCCCTCTGACCTTGGTATCGACCTTGCCACATGGGAGAGCTGCAGCAGTGCTTGGAAGACATTCCAAAGCGACTTGATCCGACTATTCTACCCAAGTGGTAAGGATGTCCAGAGGTGCTACTTCGAGCACATATTCAGAGAGAGTCAGATGGGAAGTGGCACCAAATGCCTACATCTAGAAACAGACGCCACCCCCTACCCCATCAATGGCAAGGGAGTGACACCGTTTAATGTGGCTGTGGTGAGCTTGGTGAATAAGAGAACCGGGCCTCTTAACCATGTGGATCTGGCTGAGGGTCTCCGCTATCTGTACACCATCGCTGGGTGTCAGCCTGAGAGAGAGTATGTACAGGGTGTGGTCTACAACAGTACACATGTGTGCTTCATGAAGCTTGTTCTCCACACACACATTGAGCTACCGACTCTCATGTACTCACAGATGCCACTGTGTATTAGAGACACGAGAGAGAGAACAGAAGAGAGAGAGACTGGGTACCAGTATCTCTGGCAGTGGACACATTCGTCTGCAGAGGAGCTCGGGTACAAGGACACAGACTGGAAGCTAGACAGTGGCGCTACCCTCACACTTGGGGGCAGAGTCGGTTCAGGCTCCAGCAGCGTTGTGTACCGCTGTGAGTGTACCATGGGTGACAACCCTCCTGCAAGAGCCGTTGTTAAGAGGTCCACCCGGTTCAGTGGCGATCTCAACAGGGAGTATGATAGTCTCACAGCCATCGCTGAGGTACCAGACATCCACGTGATGAGGGTAGTGGACTCTTACACGCACAACGGCCACGTCTACTCACTGGTTCTGTACCCCTACGTGGAGAAGTTAAACGACTGGAGCCTTAGGCTGGCACTGGAGTATCTAGACGCACTTGAGGCCTTTCACAAGGCCAACATAGTTGTGAGGGACGTCCGGCGTGAGAATCTTCTTGTTGGCACAGTGAGTGACGGTCCTGATTCATTGGTACATGCCCATCTCATTGACCTGAACTATTCAGAAGAGTTCAATGGCGTAGACGAAGTAGGGAGGTACTATTGTGGGCCATACCGTGGTACACATAGATACGCCTCAGAGAGGGTGTTGCAGCAGCTAGCAGAAGCGGGAATGGAGTACCCCATAGTTACCGTATACGATGCTGATGATCTCTGTTCCTTTGTTAGGACTGTCTATGACATGTGCAACCCCGGAGACCCAACTGTACAGCGCATCAGGGGTAGGTGCCCTAACATGTTCTATAACTGGATCACAGACTGGGCTGAGGTGCTAGAGGTACTAGGTGGGGGTGTATGGGGAGAGATGGAGGCATATGCTGTACAGGGGTCTTACAGTGGTGTTAGAGAGTGTCTGCACAAGCTCAGGAGGGGCACTTCGGTAGCGCGGTGGGACAAGTGAACGTCATTAGTGTGATATGCTAATAGATTATACCGCACACGCTCAGGATGGGATGGGTGAAACCTTAACACGTGTAATACTGTCGTTTTCGATTGGATCTGGACTAAAAATTGGAACTAAACTTGATCTCAAGTATTACTGGAACCTAGACATAGTTGACAGAAACTCATTGGCAAAAGTATACACTATTTGTTGTCACCAAAGTGTTAGAAACAGGAGCAGACAGTCGCTCTCCCACAGTCTCTTTGTGGACACCACTAAGGCCCTACTCATGTTTCACGAATTGAATATTCCCACACAGACTCTTCGCCTTGCATCAGGAGACGAAAGACTCTCTGTGTGCTCATATATCCTCACATATCCCTGTTGATTCACTTGCAGTGAATGTTGAGAAGAAGTGATTTTTACTATCTTGTAACAAATGAGTGTCTCTCTCCCATAACTCTCATTTACCAATACACATACCAGAAATAACAGACATTTCTATTGTTAATCATTCCAAAAGTAAGTAGCATCTCTCTCTTCGAGTGAAGCTACTGCACAGGCATGTCCTTCTCAATCCAGACATAGTTCATGTGTGCCTCACTTCTATCTAGACAGTGCTTATGCGTGCCTCTTCTTCTTGCCCTTGACCTTGGGGGCAGGCTCAGCCTAAGGGTGAGACGTATATAGAGACGTATACTCTATTAAACATAGAGAGAAATGAGCAATAATAATACCTCCTCCTCCGCATAGGCCTCCTCCTCCTCCAGTCACTCGCACAGCAACACATAATATGTATATATCAACCACTTATAGTGTATGTTGTAAGGTATATTGAGTATGCATCATACCTCCTCCTCCTCAGAGGCCTCCTCCTCCTTCTCCTCAGCGACAGGCTCCTCAGCCTCAGCCTCGGCCTCAACCTGAGGTTAGACACTGGAAGTATATACCAATAATAACAAATATATATATGGCGCAATAGAGTAGATGCATACCTCCTCAGCGGGGGCGGCCTCCTCCTCCTTCTCCTCGGCCTTCTCCTCGGCCTCAGTCTCCTCCTGGGCATTAGATCAATGTAGGAAGATGACCTATGAGACTAAGTATATCATGTAAGAAATACACTATATTTAGCACTAACTACCCATACCTTCTTGTCGGTCTTGCTCACGGACAGGACAACGACGATACCGGCGAGAACGGCACCTGGAGATGAGACAGAGGGAGAGACAATAAGGGTCTAGTCAGAGAGAGAGAGAGAGAGAAAGAGAGAGAGAGAGTACCTGCGATGATGGCGGTGTGCTTGTGCTGGGTCCAGGCGTCAGTGAGGGTGGAGAGCACAGAGGGCTGCTGGGGGTAAGAGAGAGAGAGAGAGAGAGTTAGTGAGGGTGGAGAGCACAGAGGGCTGCTGAGGGTGAGAGAGAGAGAGAGAGAGAGAGAGAGAGGGAGAGAGAGAGAGAGAGAGTCAGTGAGGGTAGAGAGCACATAGGGCTGCTGAGGGTGAGAGATACACTTATACACTATATATATATATATGTAGAGAGAGGGGTGGGGGTATAGGGATACCTGGGCGTGGGTGGCGGGCCTGGCTCCTCCGATCTCAGTGCCAGCAAGGGTACCGGCAGAGATTCCTATTGTAAGAGAGAGAGAGAGAGAGGGAGAGGAACCTTGTTGATATGCATATATAGTACATATAGCAAAAATAGTATAACGTACCGTTGAGCATCTCGGTCCTGGTGGCGGCGGGTCCCTTCCAGTACTTCCTCTCGGGGAGGTCGAGGACAAGGACGGCGGGGTAGTCAGAGGACTCAACCTAATGTGTGAGTGCACGGATATACAATGCACAGACAGAGAGAGGCAGAGAGTAGTCAGTACCTCGTACTGCTTGGCGAACTGCACCCACTGGACTCCGTTGATCCAGGAGTGGGTGAAGGAGGTGGAGGGGTGGGTCTTGGCGTACTTCCTGACATAAGGGTGTAGAGAGAGAGAGAGAGAGAGAGAGAGACAAGGGAAGAGTATATCAATGGCAGAGTATATACATATCATTGGCACCACACACCTGTACTCAGAGATAGCCTCGGCGGACATCTCGTCAGCGGGGTCAACAAGGAGGATCACCTGTACATTAGGGGTGTAGATGAAGAGAGAGAGAGAATGACAGCAGAGTCCAGAAACAGGACCACCTAAGTACATGGGGTGATGAGGGAAGAGAGAGAGACAGAGAGCGTACCAGCTTGGAGTCGGGGACGGACACCAGGTCACGGAAGTTGGAGGGTCCGAGCTCGGGGAGGAAGGGGAACCTATGGTTAATACTCATTCAATGGGTGTGAGGAAAGAGCAGAAGACTATTGGAATAGTGCGTACCTGTTGGCGCCAACGAACTCAGTGAACTCCTCGGCAGTCTTACCGTCAAAGACGACAATCTCGTCCTCCCTGACCTAGGGGGTTAGGTGTAAACACAAGGCATTTACAATATATATGTATTGTTCCAAAGACGACAATCTCGTCCTCCCTGACCTAGGGGGTGAGAGGGATACACAAGACATAATACTATACTACTCTACATAACCTAGGGGGTGAGGTGTAAACACAAGGCAGAATAGAATAAAACACTAATCATACACTATATGTATTATATGTATTGTTCCACTCACCACAGCAACAGAGTCGGCGGGGACTCCAGCGAAGGATGGGACACGGTAGAAGGCAAGCTGGCCCTGGGTGTAAGAGGGTAAATACACACACACACACACACACACACAGAGAGAGAGAGAGAGAGAGAGAGAGAGAGAAG
>BDIP01000366.1:0-16281 GCA_003568945.1 Kipferlia bialata
ATACTGACTGTTAACATGTGTACGTGTGTATTGGACACACCTAACACTAAGTAATTCCTGAGTAATGAGGGTTCAGCCACCCAAGTAAGGGGTTCAGGGGCATACATCAGAGGTGCAGGTCCCAAAAAAAGTCGCATAAAGTCGCAAGGTCGCAAGGTGGAAAATGTTGCGACCGAAAATGCGACTTGTCGCCCGACGTCGCACGTCGGCCGACAAGTCGCATGCCAGCCCTATGCGTACACTCAGTGAACCATGTCTTGGCCTGCATATTGAGTGGTCAGTGGTAGTCTTGGGCTCTGATTCAATGTACTGGTAAAGAGAGTGGGTCCTGTGCACATCATAGTATACCACAGCTGTACACATGTCAATGACAACTGTAAACGTCATGACATAGTACTGTAAATCTATCGAATGTGGACATGCGTGATCTCGACAGACTGTAGAGACTCTCTACAGTAAGTACAGACTCTACAGTGACTGTTGAACAGTCACACTGACTTCATAGACTCAATAGAGGCTGTATATTGTGGACATGGAGAAATCCTCACTAATGGAGGAGAGAGTCGCTACTGTTTTGTGACTTCCCAGACCACCCTTCCTCCATTAAGGTCTTAACACCACCTTCCTCCAGATAGTCGTACTCACAACGTGTGAGTCATAAGCACTTCACCAAGCCATACTGCTATACCCAATCGAGATGGACACGGGACACACAATGGCACCCGCAGGGAGACAGAAATGGTACACTGACTTCCAGTGTCTACCACCTGCTATTCCTAGGCTAAGCAATATGTCTGTGGCAAGCCTTGGGCACAACAGAGCAATGGTGACCGGTTGCATGTATGAGCCACCTGCTACCCATGGTTTCGTCAAATCCAGCCGACAGGTGTGGTATGAGATTGATCTCGTTACTGTAGATGGTCAGTCCTCTGTACAATCAAGTACCATCACTGGACCTTCAAACCCACGTAACGTATGCGGATGTCAGATAACCCGTGTAGGTGACTCAATCGTGGCGTTTGGGTGTGCTTTTGCGAACGTGAGTGTTGAATGGTTCATGCATGTGTACTCAATCGAGTCTGGAGAGTGGGTGGAGATTCCCTACAGAAGAGGCAAGTCCCCTGCGCCCCGGTATGACCCATATGTGTTCTCCATCGGGGACTCATTTGTGCTTGTCGGTGGTCACACTTCGAGCTATTATGGAGAAGTGGTGAAGTACACATGGGAGTGGTCTTTGACCACCCGTGAGTGGACGAGGCGTGGTCTGTTGGACGTGGATGTGCCTAAAGATATTGTAGGGGCTACCCTTGGCAACAGACACCACGTGTTCCTAATGACTTTCACAGAGTGGCAGTCAGACTCTGACTCAGAGGATGAGATTCACCAGGAGTCATACCATGACCATCTCTGCTACTCAGGAGGGAATTGGGTCTCCAAGCAGGACGACTTTCTCTCCATGATCATTGGTAATTGGAACCAATTTGATCACTGCACCACCATTGCCAAGAGTGTGAGTGATCACCACATGCTAGTATTCAGCCAGGTGAAGTCAGACAACCATGACACGTATGAAACTGAGGTGACGTCTGAGTGCTTTATGCGGGATGAGATATCTCTAGACCTAGTTCCCCTTAGAGTGTTACCCCCTGTGGTGTTAGAGGATGATCACCCACGTTATCCACAGATACTGAAGATGAATCCGAGTACCCTTCTGGTAATTCGGAGTGATGTGTGTGTGGTTATCAACATTGACCCCTACTTTCTCAGTCCCGAGTATCACACGAGCATGGTGGGGCATGGGAAGTGGGAGAGATAGTACCTGGAACGATTATAGCATATGAGGCCAATTATCATAATCTCTCATAGAGGCTAGGTTTGACACACATTGATGCAAGATAGGTCAGGTAGTGATACGTGTCTGATATATATATGAAGAAACAAGTAAATAGTTTATTTTGCGGATTTGGAGAAGAGATGAGTACATATACTGTTAAGGTTTGGAGCCTTTCTTGACCTCCTCCCCCCTCTCTCTCTCACACCCCCCCCCACACCCCCACACACTCCCCATCTCCATTCTGTCTCAAAGAATGACCAGGCTTAACGGTCACATCAGAAGAATTCTGTCTGCAACATAGACTCTGTATTCATCAATTGTTGACCCTCTCCACAGCTGGGAAGAAGTGGTACACAAGGGTGTCAGTCTCCTTGTCGTACTTGAAGGGGTCCTAATGGTAAGAGGCATAACTCTATTAATGTATGAGTATACATATAAGGAAAGCGAGAGAGGGAGAGTACAATTAGGTATGAGTCTCCATGGCGTACTTGAAGGGCTCCTAAATTAGGAGTCAAAGTGGTAAAACTCATAAATGTATTGCCGCTGCTACATGTATGTGTCACAACGTGTCACCACTTACCAGTGTACCACAGGAGTGAGCATCTCCAAGCGACATAGTATCTCCAACACAGGTCTCTCCCTCCCTCTCCCTTTCCACTAGGTATGGCTGGATCATGTCAGGGTGTAGGTGGTTGCCGGAGATATCCAGCTCCCGCACAGTGTGAGAGGCTCTGAAAGTAAGAGAAAGTTCATTGTGAACTACATAGAATGCAAACTGTTTTATGATAGAGAGGATAGTGAGAATTTCCCAGCTCGTACAGTTTGAGAGGCTCTGAGAGTGAGCGTATCAACGACGAAGAGAATATTATAAGCACAAGTACCTGGGAGAGTATATATATACAACGCTCAGAATGTTGTAAGTGTAGTAGACATGTGGAATCATACCTCAATGAGTTGACCAGGTGGGATGCCGTCTCTGCATCTAGTCCGGTGTCTCTGCAGGAGACCTACGTTCAGATACATGTACATGCGACCTACACGATTCCATTCACACACAGTATAATACAAACCATACCCTGTTGAATGATATGCCTGGCAGGCACAGGGCCTCTGAAATCTGCCTCTCACTGGTGTAGAGGTCAGTCCCGTCCATGCACACCTGGGGTGTCGGATGTGTGTAAGAGATAGAGAGAGAGAGAGAGAGAGAGACATGATATACCAGCCACAAAGGCCCAGAGTAACTGTGACTAATAGTAGCGACACTTCCTTCCTTCTCACCTCCTTGACCTCTGGTCCTGTCTGAGAGAGACCATTCACAGTGGCGGTCCTGGGGTAAGGACACAAGTAGTGAGAGAGACAGCATAGTGCTACACGTGCAGTGTGATAAATATGATACTGACCCTCGTGTATAGATTCATGGAAGTGACGTCAAAATTCTTGGTCGGAACGTCGGTATTTCACATAAGACTAAGGTAAGGATATATGTATGTACATACCTCACTAGCGGGAGCGACAGATCTCCTGACACCTCAAACACTCCCTGGTGTAAGTAGGGAGCAAACAGTAAGTTGCAGAAATATTCTATCAGTATGTCACTATATATCCTATAATTGCACATACCGTCTGACTAGCTGATAGCAGTGCAGCCAGGACACTCTGGAACCCGAGACCCTCTCTCTCTCTCTCTGCCTGCTGCCTCTGAGTGTGAGTAAGTAGGACATGTTAATTGACTGACAAGTGTATCAATGTGGGTACATAACATATCACACATACATTGAAATATACACATGTCACTCCTCTGTACAATTGCAACCGCGAAATACCTGGATATCTCTGGCCAACTGCTCCTCTGTCTCCCTTCTGCTCTCCACCATCTGCCTGGTGGACTGAAGACAGGCAGTCAGGGCAACATACCTGAAATGAGGCGAGATACATATAATAGAACATGAAAGTACTTGGACTGTTGTGTAGAGAATCACCAAAATATTAGTAGTATTATGATTTGGATGGTATTGGAGATGAATGAATTCTCATGGAACACTGGAACGTACTCTTCCCGGGTGTGCTCTCTCTCCCCTGTGGGTGCGGCTGGGGTTAGAAGAGGGCTGATGACTACCCACGGGTTTGTGTGAGTGTATGTGCACCTGTGTAGCCTACACTGTGAGTATGGTACCTGAGAAATACACCGGTGCCTGTGGAATCATGTCGGCGGATGGGGGCATGACGTCACCCTCTCTCTCTCTCTCTGTCTCCATGTCAGGTTGGAGGTTGCCGTGGTACCCGACGAGTAGTTCCTGGGGAGTAAGATACATATATTCTATTAACAATTCATACTTAATCGTGACACGTATACCATTATAGAGTAGTTCCTGGGGGGGGAGAGAGGCGTATACAATAACACATTAACAACTCATGTAGTACTGGTACGTATATACTATATATATATATAGTAGTCATTGTTACTATACAAGAGAATTTATTAATGCCCATATGAATAGTGCTCCTTTACCTGCTCACTGTACACCAATGGTGTCGACTAATTCATATATATATATATATATATATAATATGTACTACATATATATTATATATAATACCTGCTCACTGTGCACCACTAGAGTGTGCGGACTAGTCCTGGCAGGGTGTATATGTATATTATTATATATATACGTACATGCATAATACCATTATTATATTATATATTATACCTGCTCACTGTGTACCACCAGTGTATGTGGACTGATCCTGGCAGCAGCACCGAACTGGAAGCCCATAGGCATGTTGGCCTTTCTGAGGGTGAATACAATATGCACATACATGGTATAATTACAATTAATATGTACCATGTACACATACCTTGTCCAGACCCTAGTGACTGTTTCATATACATGTACTTGTTTATGGCATTAATATGCCAACACTACTAAGTTTTCTATAGTTACACATGATATTAACATGTATATAGATATATATACTATACTACATCACATACCTTGTCCAGACCCTAGTGACTGTGTCATCCTTATACATATGTAAGGCAATATATATGAAAATACCCCTATATCATCCACATATATACAGTATATGTGTTCCGGCATAATAATAGCACAATGAATACCTTGTCCAGACCCTGGTGAGTCACCAGTGGTGACTGTATCATACACATGTAAAAGGTAAAACTCCTATATCAACAAATATATACAGTAGATACATCCATGTATATATATAATAATACACTACACACCTTGTCCAGACCCTAGTGACTGTGTCATACACGTGCACTTGGGTGTTGTGGCCAATCCCACCTAGCACCAGTATCTCTCTGCCCAGACAGACAACACCAGCGCAGTTGACCTGGGGATAAGGGTATTCAACAAATACTCTAGAGGTGTGTTATCCAACATGACACTAGAGGCGTCGTACAGTTAGTGAATTAAAGCCATATCTAGAGAGAAGCTTGCAGATATCACCTCCAGTGGCATTGGGCCCATCCTCACCCACCCCTCCCTATATACATCCCTATATTAATACACCAATATATACACATAATACCTCCAGTGGCATCGGCCCCATCCTCACCCATCCCTCCCTCTCAGAGTATGTGAGGTGCAGGTTGCGGGGGTTCTTCTCGTTTCCTGTGTTAGAATACCTGCTAGTGCTAGGAGTTCTGCTTTGTATCTAAAGGTTACCCTAATGTCTAGATGGTCTGTGTACCTATGATGTGGACAGTCTCCCCCACCACCACAGCAGATGCCCACATATAGATATGAATACATAGATATATACTATATATATTATTGTATATAGATACACCTAGTATATGTGCCGTGTCCCCCACCACCTGTAGATAAATACATATGAATATGATATGCATATTCATATACTATATGTAATGTATATACATAGAGTACCTATTATATGGGCAGTGCCCCCCACCACCACAGCAGATGCCCACATATTTATATGAATGAATGAATACACTTATATAGACATACTATATACATTCTATATGCATATAGTACCTAGTATATGTGCCGTGTCCCCCACCACCACAGCAGATGCACACACACATATATACATATGAGTATATAGATATATACATACTATATATATTGTATATACAACTAGTACCTAGTATATGTGCCGTGTCCCCCACCACCACAGCAGAGGCCAGTCTGGTGATGACAGGGCAGTCCGGTAGCATGGTCCATTCCTAGGTATATCAGATCAAGTATACTGTTATAGAGTTGGATATATATAGTCAAGTGTGAGTAATGTCTGGTGATGACTGGGCATTCCGTTAGAGAAGCCATATCCTAGTGGAGTCTATTACCTAACGTGTTATAAGCTACGATACAGCAGAGAAATATTCAAGTTAATGTATATATACCTCTGTTTTGGGGTCGAACTGCCAGAACTCTGTCACCAGAGACCCACTGGGGAAGTTGTGCTGCAGTCAGTGCCAATACGTCTGACTAATCAATAGGAATGTTTCGCACACACATATATATGTGTGTATGTATACATAAGAGATATTCCATACCTCTCTGACCACCCACCCACCCACCATGTGGAGCTTGCCACCTGGACATTAGCATATACTTACAAGTCTATGTTGTATTTATAGTATAGATACACTGGTGAAAAGTAATTACATTAGTATATGTACCGATACATTGATGGGGCTTGGCACCTGGACATTAGCATATACGGTATGAGATATACACATAACAGTGAGGACATTCTATACTTCTAATACCCGTACCCAGGTTGAACATGGCCTGTCCACTGGTAATAGTATAGTATAAACAAATATATTAGTGAGCATATTAATTAGCATACTAATAAGTACACATACATATATATATATATATGCATGCCTAGGTTGAACATGGCCGGTCCACTGGTTGGGCCAGGCCAGAGACCCCTCTTCTCAACCTGGGGGTAAAGAGAGAATGAAACAGTAGAGACAGAAGCCACTACTCTATACGTTGTGTAAGGAGAGAGAATTTCTAACTATAATACATCACCACTGTTTGTTGTATCATAGATTATGGAGAGAGAAGTGAAGAGTTGAAGCCGTAACATGTCACTATTTTGTATGCATACTAACCTGTCTCCAAGTCTTGTTCTCGATGTGGTACTCGTGCAGAGCGTCCTAGGGTCAGAAAGATAACACGGATTCGACTGATATAGTATCTATAGTATAGTATATCCACGGCTTACATACGTACTGAGTTGACACGGCAGAGTCCCCCGTAGACATACAAGACAGATAAGTAATACATATACATTACATACATATACTATATGTATATATAGTATATTTAGAATACATGTATTCATACCGAGTTGACACCGCATAGTCCCCCATATACATAGAGAACAGGGCCAACCCTCACGGCAGGGGCCCACCTGAATGTAAGAGAGAGAGAAATGGGAAGAGAGGAACAGGAACACATAGATAGAGAGAGGGAGTGTGTGTTTAGCAATGGCAGGGCCAATTTGGTGTAATAGAGAGAGAGAGAGAGAGAGAGAGAGAGAGAGTGTGTAGATGCAATTAATCGAGGACTATAAATATACCATTTCAGTGGAGAGAGAGAGTAGGAAGAGGGTGTGGATGAAATTGGTAATAGTCCATTTAAGTTGAATGCTTCTATAATCATTAGAGGCATTAACCGCTGTACCTGTTGGCTGGGGTGATAGGACAGTCCCCTCGCTGGGAGGATATATATATATACATATGATGATACAATACATACAAGCATGATAGTGATGTACCTGTTGGCTGGGTTGATGGGACAGTCCACTGATTCAGAGGATATACCAGAGGTGGCTGGGTCTGGTGGTGAGATTAATGCATATGTAGATATACATGTGTGTGTACATGTATATATATAGATATATTGGTGTATATTACTAATCACAAGATACCAGAGTGTGCTGGGTGTGGTGGTGAGATCCATGCATGTACATATAGCAGATACTTTTAGTATTAGAGAATGAGACAGCGGAGAGAAGACCTGGGAGGATTTAGCTGAGTTTGGTGAGAGATGTACATTCAATAGAGAGAAGAAATATGGAGGAAGAGAGGTAAGGGGAGGGAGATTAATTCTAATCTGGGTAATGACCCTTTACAAATGAGGGAGTCCGACTAGTCCTAGTAGTAATCACAAGTGAAAACAGACGTATATATACGTATACATACACTACCTTGTGTCACAATCATGCAGTGTCCAGGAGTGAGGTCATGTCCGTTCTGGCCGAGGATCATCACAGACCTGAGGAGTGAGGTAGGTAAAGGAGAGATAGGAGAAGAAAAAGCGAGAGAGAGGGAGAGAGAGACCAGCCAATGGCCACCACAGACCTAGGATGTGAGATACGCATAAGCAGAGGAGAGGAAGAGAGGTAAAACAAAGACTCACACAGAGATGTATACAGAGGGCGGATAGAGTGAGAGATTAACGCAGGATCATCTGACAAAGCAAGTGACTCACCATTGGTTAGACTGTTGGAAGAAACATAAGAGAGAAGGCGTGTGTGAATAAGACAAGGCAACCGAAAGAGAGAGAGAGAGAGAAAGAGAGAGAGAGAAAGGGGAGAGGGGCATACAGCGATAGAGAGAAAGGGGGGGAGTTAGACCCATGCTACCGGCTCTCCCTCTCCCTGATCCCCTGGGAGGGTGACCCTGTCAAAATGTACACACATATATATATATATATATATATATATGTGTGTGTGTGTGTGTGACAGAGTGTATGTATACATACCTTGTCTCCCCCTTCCCGACCCTGACTGTACATTAAACTAATATGCGTGGCATATTAATACATATGTGTGTGTGAGTGAGAGTATGTATTCACCTTGTCTCCCCCTCCCCAATTACATCGGAGGGAGAGTAGTAATATAGATATAGATATATATATATGTGTGTGTTCACCTGCTCTCCCCCTCCCCAATTACATCGGAGGGTGACTGTCCATCTGGCCCAAGGGGACCCAGGTACACAGCAGCACCTGGGTATGATAATAGTATGGATATATATACATAGTTTATAATAGTGTCAGTGCATATATGGGGATACTGATACTGGCCCAGGTACAGAGCAGCACCTGGGTGAGGGGGGGGGGGGAGGTAAAGAATAGACACATATATTGGTACTCTTACACAGAACTAGATCGATAACCCGATGTGTGTGTATGCATCCATCCACTTGATACATATGTCTCAGAGTCCGTACATCATGACCAGCATACCTTGTCTTGCAGCCTTGTGACCCACATCCTGCTTCCAGTATACAAGGTCACTCATCTTTCTCTTTCTCTCTCTCTCTCTGTCTCTGTCTCTGTCTCTGTCTATGTCACTACGCTGAGGCAGCTGGAAGAGGGCCTAGTGTCCGTCCTGACAGATAGATTGTGAGTAATGCAACAACTGTTGTAGTTGGTATAGAGAGGGTGTGTTTGGAAGGTGGCCACTTTGTGAGTGCAGACCCTACACGCTTTGTCCTCAAAAGTCTTCCTGTTAACTTGCTCCTCATACACCCCTTCCTATACACCCTCATCTCATACACCCCTTCCTCTTCTCTACCGATGCCCACCCTCAACATCGGATACCACACGCAGGTATGAACAATGTATATACAAATATTCATATATCTATTCGAGCAGGAGTATGAAGGGCCAAGTTCAAAAGAAAGCACTCTGACATACACATGTCATGTTTGCATATATATATATATGTGGGTACATTAGCAGCCTCAGCATCGGGTGCCACACACAGGTACACCCGGTAATATTCTACGATGTATCAAGAAGGATGCACAAGTAGATCTACTAGACAATTGCAATCACAATTGTGGACGATGTGTGAATTCAATTGCCTTCTTCCCCTTTCTTCTCTTAGGATGTGGGCCACAAGTACTCTAGACAGGGTGCCCTCGCATACCTGGGACCACTAGGTAATTCCCGTGTCAGTATGTATATCCCCACATATATCTACATATGTAGTGTCACTGACACTAGGCCCAGACGGACAGACACCCTCAGCTGAACTCAAGCAGGGGGAGACAAGGTATGGCTCACCGCTCTCTCTCTCTCTCTCTCTCTCTCTCTCTCAGTGATAGAGTCTGGGAGACAATAATTATGTACCCCCCCCCCCCCCCCCCCTCCCCCCCCGGGGGGGGCCCCCCCCCCCCCCCCCCCCCTCATCTCACTCATGTGACACTCACACCAGTATTCATCTGATGACCCTTTGGCAATGAGATGGGTTCTCTCTTTCTCTCTCTCTCTCTTTCTCCCTCTCTCTCTCTCTCCCTTCTCATCTGACTGTAGGGCTTCATCTTTGACTTCGATGGCACCCTGGCAGACAGCATGTACATCTGGCACGAGGTACCCACTCTTGTATTTGATATGATTGTATGTATATTTATGAATTCTTGTTATATACCTTCTCCCTATGTCGATTTGTTTTAATACACAGGTGGACCGCCGCTTCTTTGCCGAGTTTGGGATGGAGGTGCCAGAGAACCTGGTTCAGGTGATAGAGGGTACGTTGTGTATAAATATATTCATAGCATTTCTATATAAACCATATATACTATACCAGAGAACCTGGTGCACTCTCTTGGCAAGAGAGAAAAGAGTATTGCCCCAACTAACTATTGTATATCTCTCTCCTACCCCAGGCATGAACTTCACTGCCTGTGCCACCTACATGAAGGACACATACCCCCTGGTGGACTGGCCAACAGACAAGATCATCAAGTGAGTATGTATTGTTAAGTATCTTGGTATATATGTGTTGATAGATAGATACTTGTGTATTAATATAGTGTATCATCATATGAGTGGTGGGGTCCTTCCCCCTGGTGGACTGGTCAACAGACAAGATCATCAAGTGAGTCTATATAGATATGTATTCAGATAGATATTATATATGTCATCAATTGGGTAACAGGGTCTCCTGTTGCTTATCGCTCCCTCCCATTCCCTCAATATCTGCCCCCTCGCTCTTGTTTGTTATCTAAAATATATCTGCATTCCCCCTCACTCCAGGTACTGGGAGGACACTGCTGTGTACCTGTACTCCAACGAGGTATGACATGTGTATACTGTATACTATATATATATACTAGATATACATGCTATACTAGATATACTATACTATATATATATATACTATATATAGCAAATATATTATTGATACTGCTCTCTGTGCCTGTGCTCCACTGAGATACGTGCGGGCTAGGCTCTGATATATATATATATATGTCACCCCCAGGTCCTGCTCCGCTCTGGGTGCAAGGCCATGCTGTGCTCTATATATATATGTATATATATATATGTATATATATATGTATATATATATATGTATATATATATATATCACCCTCAGGTCCTTCTGCGCTCTGGCTGCAAGGCCATGCTGTCCCACTGTGTGCAGGGCAGGGTGTCCATCGCCACAAGCCTATCCAGGAACCTGCTAGGTATATACATGTATATATATTCATATATACTTGCTCTTCTATTTCTCTCAGACAGCCACTAGGAACCTGCAAGGTGTCTGACACTACACGTGATAGAAAGGTCCTTGCTGTGTGTCTCTATGTATGCCTTCCCCCCACCCCCAGAGGCCTCTCTCTCCCGTATGGGGCTGACCGAGTGGTTTGCAGGCCGCACCTTCACCAGTGGTGAGCTCAACACCAGCAAGCCCAAGCCCGAGGTCTACCTTGCAGCTGCCAGGTACATCTCTCTCTCTCTCTCTGCCAGTCCCATATGGTGTGACTTTCTCACTCTCTTCTCTGTTTATACACAATATTCAGAAAGAGCATTATATTCACATATATATATGTGTGTATCGTATCATGGTGGAACCTCACCCTCAGCTGCATTAACGTGGACCCTTCCAAGTGCATTGTGTTTGAGGACACCCTCAGTGGGGTCAAGGTGTGACAGGATGGTGTATATGTATTTATTCGGTGTGTTATTGTCACTTTGTGACTGACAGTCAAGTACTCCACTATGTGAATATATCGTGTATACCATCACTCACCACAGGGTGGAAAGAATGCTGGCTGCCGCGTTGTCAACATCAGGGAGCCCTGCAGGTATATATATATATATGTACCTCTGTGTGATATTGAGACTAGACTATAGAGAGAGTATGTTGTCAATCGTGTTGCTCTCTTCTCACATCCAGCGACCATTCAAGGGCCGAGATCGATCGTCTCAGTGACCTGGTCATCACGTCCTGGGACGACATGCTCATTCCCCAGCCAGCTCAGGAGTAGGCGTTGGTTGTGTGCCATATGTCGAGCCATCGCATACGCTGTGAGGTCTCCCGTTCATTCATTATAGTGGTATATATTGTGACCTTCGGAGTCGTGACTGGACGTGGTGTGGTTTTTTAATAGATTGACTGAGTATTGAGATGGAAGGGGAGGGATTTGTCCTATGTCACTGGCAATAGTAGTGCCATACCACTATGTAGAACCCTGTACGTTGGGCTATGTTACTTGGAACTAGAACGGTGGCGGGCATACAGGCCATACCTAGTAATAACAGTACGACCGCCTGTCTAGCTCTAACCCACAACACCACAGCCTCTTCCCATCACCAGACTCGCACAGATTGAATGAACAGGAGAGAGTAGTCTGAATTGGGTTTGGCCTACGTGACACAGGGTCACAGACCGGTTGTGCATCAAACTAAAAAGAAACTGCGCGCATCGTCCATTCCAACGCAAAAGAAGGTAACAGCATCATCTCAGATCACATAAATGCAACCCGAGAGTCTCGCACCGGCTCACTAGTGAGCAAACCAACTTCCACCTGATCTCTGGTGACAACGCCTGAGCTTTCACTCAGCGGGCCTCTCGCCCATTCTTGGCCTCAGACCTTCCCCGGTGTTAGTCATGACACATGACCAGAATTGCACCGTAGCCAACTTTCTCCAGAGAGAGAGAGGCAGCACCCCGACGAGACAGAGTCGGAGAACTTGTCGGAGAAACGGACAAACCTTTTTAGATGCGTCAAAAACATTGTTTTCGCAGTGTTTCTCCGGCGTCACTTGCACGGAAATCTCAAGTGGAGGTTGGGTCCAGCGTCAGAGCAAGAGTACTTTCTTGCTGTTTGTTTGCATCAAACGACTGTCATGGTGAGTGCTAGTGGCTGTGTGGAGGTTGTATTGGGGTTGGGGAGGAGTGTTTGGAGCGTGTGTGGGCTTTGGTGGGCTTTGGTGGTCTGAGGGAAGCTTTGGGCTCGAATGGTTCTGATACGGTGCTTATATGTGTTTTCTAGCTCTTACCATCAGTCTGAGGCTATGAGGAACATCAAGATCGACAAGCTTGTCATCCACTGCCGTGTTGGCGAGTCCGGAGATAGGCTCACCAAGGCTGCCAAGGTTCTTGAGCAGATCTCTGGCCAGACACCCGTCTTCTCCAAGGCTAAGGTGACTATCCGTCAGTTCGGTATCCGCCGTAACGAGCGTATCTCTGCCCGTGTCACCATCCGTGGTGCCAAGGCCCGTGACATCCTCGAGAAGGCCCTTGCCGTCAAGGAGTACTCCCTGAAGGAGCAGAACTTCTCTGACACCGGCAACTTCGGTTTCGGCATTGATGAGCACATCGACCTGGCTGGATCCAAGTACGACCCATCCATCGGTATCTTCGGTATGGACTTCTTCGTTGTGACCACCCGCCCCGGACAGCGCGTCGCTGTCCGCAAGAGACGCCAGAACAGGATGGGTCTCTCCCAGCGTGTGACTCGCAAGGACTCCATCGAGTGGACCAAGAGCGAGTTCGATCTCGAGGTCCGTACCGACGAGTAAACTTGATAGATAGTAGTCTATAGAGCCCTCAATGAATGTTTCAGATGTTTGGTTTATGGCTGGTTTCGTATTGGTGTGGTAGTATGTTGAGTGCGTTGGTTTTTATGCATATACGTTGAATATGGGATGCTTCCAGCTCATGGGAGATACTCCCACGTGGCTGGTGTCTCTGAATTGCTCTGCTCTCATCGTGCACTGTGTGAGGGGGCAGGGTTTTTAGCAAGCAGTTTCTAAAAACACTCTGTACCAGAGTCGGGTCTCTCTTCACCGACGACGTCCGACTCTATGGCGCATGACGTCTGATAATGCTGCATTACCTTTGGTTTCGCCAGAGGAGGAATTGAGCCCTGCTGAAGTGGTGGAGCTCCTTCATCATTCGGTTATTAGCCCTGTATTGACTCGCGCCAAGGAATACCGCGCTGTTGTGGTGGAAGCCCTATACACTGCACCGTGTTCGCTTCCGCTGACTCTGAACCTGATCAACGATGTTCTGCTGCTGGGGAACTCCCGTATTGCTGTTGCCTTGGCTGAGCGTTTGCCGCCCGGGTCATTCTCGCAGCCTCCTTCCGATGATCAGCACTATGTCCAAATGTAAGTGTATAAGTACTTAGATAATATGTGTTAGTGAGTCTGATGCTGACCCCAGATTCCGGAGTGCCGTGGCCTCCATCCTGTCCACCCCACACACCCAGCACGCCACAGCTGCCTTCATGCCAGTGGACACACTCCCGGTGGTGTGGTCATTCCCCCCTCTGCTGCACTCCTTGCCAAGGTAGGATGTAATATACTATATCTACTCCTTGCCAAGGTAGGATACCCTCTCTGTGGAATGTACAGTATTATACCGTTGCCAAGGTAGGATACTCTCTAGATTGTGGCAATCATAGCCAGTCCCACCAGTCCCTCTATTCAGGCCACCTCTACCTCACTCTCCAGCTCTATCTCTATCTCTACCTCACTCTCTAGCTCTGTCGACAGTGGCATCTACACACCCTCTATGCAGGCCACTTATATACTCACTCTATATATATACCTCTATCTCACTCTAGCTCTGTCGACAGTGGCATCTACCTGGCCCCTCGGTTTGGGACCCTTCCCGAGGGAGTGCATGTCCCCTCGCAGGATGATCAGGGCGCCTCCCCCCTCTCCCCCCTGTCCCCCCTGAGCCTTGTGCTGCATGACAGCTGGGTCGGCATGGCTCGGGTGTTCAACCTGGTGCTGTCACTCAGATACGCAGAGAGAGGTATGAGTACTCATACTATGTATATATAGCATGGGTTGGACATGTATGCAGAGTGGTGGGTTCGGGTACTCCTACTGATGTACTATATATACACTATATACTATATACTATCTGTCTGTTGGTACATTATGCCATGTGCTGTCTCAGGGCATAGTGTTGTCTCTTGTCTCATTCTTGACACTATGTATGATATATATTATATATATACTGACCCCTTAGGCCTTCAGGGCGTGTGGTCCATCTGCCAGCGTAACTATACATATTATATACATATATATGTATAGACTTATTGCTCCTCTCCCCTTACCTCAGGCCTCCAGGGCGTCTGGTCCATCTGCCAGCGTGAGTCACTGAGAAGGACAGCCCAGCTGGAGAAGAGACCAAGACAGGTATGTGACACGTAGATAGAGAGTGTGTATATATATATATACAACATGATATGCATATATATATATATATGTGTGTGAGTCACTGAGAAGGACAGCACAGTTAGAGAAGAGGCCCAGACAGGTATACTACTCAAATAGAGTGTGTACCACATACATAATTTATATACGTGATAAGTGTATATAAATATGAGACGACTGCTCAGTTAGAGAAGAGGCCAAGACAGGTGTGACATAATGTGTGTGTGTGTGTATATATATATATGATAATCATATACATATATATATGAGTGAGTCACTGAGAAGGACTGCCCAGTTGGAGAAGAGGCCAAGACAGGTATATAACTCATATATATAGAGAGTATATAGATATATACATAACATGACATTCATATGTATATGAGTGAGTCACTGAGAAGGACAGCCCAGCTGGAGAAGAGACCCAGACAGGTGTGACATAGTGTGTGTGTGTATATATATATACATGATAATCATATATACATATATGTATTTATGTGAGTTACTGAGAAGGACAGCCCAGCTGGAGAAGAGGCCCAGACGGGTATGTGACATAGATATATATATATATATACAACATGATATGCATATATATATATGTGTGTGTGAGAAGGACTGCCCAGCTGGAGAAGAGGCCCAGACAGGTATGTAACTCTTGTACAAGTATCAGTAACAGTATCAGTGTATAATATACATTAATCATGTATAGTGTATATTATACATTCTCATGCCCAGGTTCTGGTTGGCCAGCACATACTGCTATATATATATATATATTATATTATATATATTAATGTATGACTTTATCTACGTATATCTCATACCCAGGTTCTGGTTGGCCAGCACATGATGCTCTCCTTCATCCAGAGCGTGCTGTTCCACATATACAGCACAGGTACGGTATATACATATATGTATTATATATGTATGAAAATATATATCATATAGTCAAGACATGTTACGATGTTCCACATA
>BDIP01000368.1:6492-20605 GCA_003568945.1 Kipferlia bialata
CCCATTATTTGGGGGGGGAATCGCTCCCCCCCCCCCCCCCCCCCACACACACACACTATGTCTCTCCCTCCATTTCTGACATGACCATCCACTTGACACTTATAGCTGTGCATGTAACTAGCGTTTGTAGTGTATCTGCTTCTCCCCTCTCTTTCCTTTCGACCCTCTACACCTTGAGTCATCACTGTCACAGCAGTTCATATCTACTCTTTGTGTCAATAGCCGCAACCTCATCCCTTCTCTTATCCTACAGGTCCCCTGGAGCTACAGCCTCCCCCTAGCCTCAGGCACTCCAGTTGCTATGTCCAGAGATAACTGGGTGACATTCGCCCGTAAGGTGGACGTCGCATTCGCAGTCTATGGCCCAGGTATATATATGAATATATAATTACATTTATACCTGTATAATTCATCCAGTTATTACATATATACATGTATGATATGGGTATTTTAGGTCAGGTTTATATGTATACATAAATATAATATTATATATAGTGCTATACTGCCCCCGACCCCCAGGTGACAAGGGCTCCGAGGACCCCCATGTGATCAGGGCCCATGTCCTGGGTGTGATGGCTGGAGAGGCCAAGGACGTGATAGCAGAGAACCTCACAGACTCACCCTTCTACATGGCTGTGCTGGACCATGAACACAAGCAGGTAAGGGTTGTGTCATATATATATATATAGTTGTATATACATATATATAGTTGTCTCTACATGGCTGTGCTGGATCACAAGTACAAGCAGGTGGGCAACGTTACATATATAGTAGGATATATATAATATAGTTGAATCTACAAGGTCTATGTCATTGTCATGTCTAGGAGACTCGGCCCCAGGTCGTTGTGTCTGTCAGGGGCACAGCTGTATCTATATATGTAATGATATATATATGTATGTATATATATATATATATGTATGCATGTAGCACCTATATATATATACATATATATCTCACACCCAGTCATATATATATAAATATGTATTGGGTATATTGGCGCACTACCAATGCCAGGTCTTGGTGTCTGTCAGGGGCACCGCCAACACGGCCGACATGCTGCTCGACTCAAACGCCTTCCCCGCCCTCTTCCAGTGCCCCCCTCCCCCAGACCGTGTCCCTATCAGGGGCACTGAGGGGGGTGAGTGTTGCCACGAGGGGATGCTCTCTGCCGCATACCGCATCAACCACGAGCTGAAGGAGACTCTAGCTAATGCCACTAGGGAGTACGGGTACCCTGTGCATGTGACAGGCCACTCCCTGGGTGCTGGCACGGCCTCTCTCCTCGCCCTGCTGCTACAGAGACAGGGCATGAGTGGTGTTAGCATGACTGGGTTTGGGTGCCCTGCCTGCTGCTCTATGCCACTGTGCCAGGAGCTGGAAAGACTGGAGGGGGGGAGCAAGAACTACGTGTACCGCAGTGACATTGTGCCCCGTCTCAGTGTACACTCACTCAAGGTTTGGGGTATAGTGTTCAGTACTCCTCTCTCTCTCTCTCTCATGCAGTATGAGTGTCATCCATGTGTATGTATAAAAGTCACCACAGCGTATATATATATAAGAATACCCTTTGGAAACTGACCCTAGGTGTCTGGGGAGAGACTCAAGGCATGCGCCGATGAGATATGTCCATCCAGCAGGTATTAGTATATATATATGTAAATAATCGCATAGTGTATTGTATATATACATTACATATATACCCCAAATACATATACCAATATATATATATATATACATCACTGACCTCCAGCAGCTACTTCGCCCAGGGTGCTGCCATGGTGGCTGCACTGGCATCCATAGGGACAGCAGACTTCAAGAGGAGGTGAGAATATACTTGTATATATTCATATATATATACTATGTATATATAGTGTCATACAACACTGGCATCCATAGGGACAGCGGACTTCAATCAAGCGCAGGTGAATATATATATATGTAGTGTGTGTATGTCTATAGAGACCCTTTTCTCACCCCCAGGGTCACCACCAAGGCCATCTCTGAGCGCATTGCTGCCCCCTATGATCTCTTTGTCCCAGGCAGCCTTGAGCTGCTGCATGCTGAGGAGGGTGCCACAGACTATGACGTGACTGTGCGTGGCATCTCCCCCTTCGACCTAGCCGAGCCTGTCCTGGCCATGTGCATGACCCCTGACCACTCAGACTACGTCTCTGTGGCACACAGGATAAGGGAGGCTGTGGAGACGGACAATGCGGTGGACGCTGACCCTGTGAGGGGGTTCGTGCATGGCCTGGCCAGGGGAGAGGAGGCTAGGGTGGCAGAGGGGGCAGACACCTGGAGGTGGTGTGCAGAGGGAGAGTACTCCTGGGACATTGGACATACACAGGAGGGGCCTGTGGTGCATAGGTACAGGGAGGAGTGGCAGAAGGCAGGGGCATGGACAGGGTACAACTACCGCACATTCACCCACACCGCTGCACCTGGCATGGTTATAGTGGGTGTGAAGGTGCAGTCTGTGATACAGGACGGGTGGGGTGGGGGCAGCTGGCGTGTCCCCTCTGCCCTAGTGATGCAGTCGAGGGGTGAGGTGGAGGTTGCCTCTGCCCTGTGCAAGGGTGCACACTGGGTGGTGGAGTGGTACGAGACAGAGGCCCAGTGAGAGTGTTGAACAGTGTGGGATGTAGAATGTGTAGGCACTGGTCTGGAGGGGGCGGGGTGGGTTGTGGTCTACAGTGCTAGTGTCTCAGTGTGTTTGTATATACGCTGTGTTTTGAAGGCACAGCATGTACGTGTGAGTTGAAATATATACGTGTCTGCTGGAATCACAACGTGTATACATTCTATTCGTCACAACCATCAATATATACTCACACATACTCTCTATTGACTCTGCTTCAGCCTCTCCACCTCCCCCTGCAGGGAGTGCACCTCTAGCAGCAGTGCTTCTCTCTCAGCAGCTGCGCTCTCCTGCACCTCCCTCACCCTGCCCTCCAGCCAGGCCTCTCTCTCCCTCGCCCTCTCCAGGCTCTGGATGTACACCTCTCTCTGCGCATCCCATGCACTCTGTCTCTCTCCCTCCCCCTCTCTACTTAGGTGGCCGTCACCCATCAGCCTACCCACTTGGATGCAGACAGCTGCACCTACCAGTGCCATCATCAGGGCACATATCACTATGAGACCCAGCCTCAGACCCCTGTTCCGATTTGTTTCAGGGAGGGAGGGGGCGGCCTTGGGGGTGGGGGGGACCTGGGTTAGACAGTGTATGGAATTAACATGATGTGGACAGGTTGTATGCGTATAGTATATATATGGACAGGTCCCACCTCCCCCACTGCCGGCACTGCCTCTACACAGGCTTCCACTTCCATGGCAGGGCCCTTGGTCTTAGCCCTGCGTCTCCCCTTGGCCTTAGGAGGGGAGGCACTCTTCAGTGGGGTGCTGGGTGAGTTGGATGGAAGGAGACAAAGAGAGAGAGAGAGAGGGGAGAGAGAGAGTGGGAGAGTGAGGGCATCCTCCTTCACATGAGGTACTAGGGGTGGAAAGGGGGGGGGGGGTTGTACTGCGTGAGAGAGACTGGATTGCATCAAGCTGATACACGGTTAGTGGAGGATCAAGGATTGAGTAGAAGATGAAGCCTCTGTCTTCTGCAGTATCCAGTACCCCCTCAGTTGTGAATTATTCATATCACATCGTAGTATCTAGCAGTCAGCCCACTCCCCCACCTCACTGACTGGCCCAGTACAAATGTCTCATCCAGACACACACCCTCAGTGGCACAGGGGGGAGGGGACATGGGTACACACTGTAAGGTAGAAAGATGGAGGGAGGGATGATCGGAGGGATGACCGTGTAGTGCTGTTGATAAGCAGGGGATACTTGTCACGATGACTACCACTAATAAAACGGAATGCTAATCGGTAAAACAGATAGCTAAGTTTAACTTGTGCTCTGTACTCGCGGGTTGCGCAGTACTTACAGGTATTTCATTTACAATCCTAGATCTGTCCGATTTGAGACCAACACAGCGGATTGTCGCCATGGCGTGTTAGTAATTGCTCTAATCATCACCTCCTTGGAAGGCAATTGGCCTTAGCTAACTCGCGTAAGTGTCAATTGACCAAATAGTTCACGTTGGGTATTTCGGACACACAGAAATGAACATGACCAATGCTCCTCTCTCTTGTCTGTCTCTGGCGTATACTGACTGATGCACGAGATACTGATCTTCCTCCTGACTGCAATTGTGTGCTATGCCGTGTGGCGCTTCTTCCCCAGGTATGTGTTCTCCTTCGCCTCTCTCTCTCCCTCTCTGACCCCTTAGGCCTGACCGCCGCTTCATGGCCCTCGAGCTGCCCGAGAGCGACCCCCACCAGAGCGAGGTGGACCAGGCGAAGCTGGAGAGGTATGTGCTGTGCATATTATGTGCATTGGGTGTAGTGTGCATGCATGGTGAGTGATGTCATATTCGTCCAAACCTGCCATACCCCTCCACTCCTGTACTCCCCCATTCCATCTGCTTCCATATCATTAATTAATGCATTTGGTGGTGTACCTCTCCCTAAGATATGTGGAATGAGTGGAATATAATGCCACATTGTTCATTCTCTCCGTTCGTTCTGTTCATTCGTCAGTGCCGCACCGCTCAGATGCATATAGAATAGATAGAATAGATAATATATGCATGTTCATCTATTTATCTATATATAAATAGGAGCACTCTCTCCCATTGATACAGTCTGTATTTTCAGTTTCTCAGAATAGATATGCTATTCTGAGGGCACTTCCGCTTGTCTAGGACCAGACTCTCACCCACACCCACACACACTCTCTCTCTCCTACTTTCTGTAATAGTAGACGTGTTCCCTCACCCCCAGGTGCCGCACCGAGGCCGAGTCCCTGACCCACCGCTCCAGGATGTGTGACTGGATAGACTACCACGCAAAGACAAGGTGGGTGTGTATATATATATATATGTATACTACAGTGTATACCTCACCCTCTAGGCCCAATGAGATTGCCCTGATTGAGCATGACACCGACTCCACCCTGACCTGGGCACAGCTGTCCACAGCCACAAAGGTAATATATGATATATATACATATATATATATAGTATATATTGATAGATAGAGAGATAGACACCGACTCCACCCTGAGATGGGCACAGCTGTCCACTGCTACTAAGGTATGTACTGTATTATCGTGGATATATTCATGCATGTATATATATGCATACTGATACTAACCCCAGGCCTTTGCCGCCCAGCTGATGGCCAATGGCATTGGCAAGGGAGACGTCGTGGCAACCACTCTGGTCCTGCTCAAGGTAGGCAGGGTGGATATGCACATATATATGTATGTGTATGTATATGAAGGATATGAGGAGGTCTGGTCCTTACTGGCTACCACTCTGGTCTTGGTGGATATGTAGAATATATGGTATAGGGCATTGCCACTCTACCTCTCTCTCCCCCTCACCCCAGGAGCACATCTACGTGATGTATGCCTGCTACAGGATCGGTGCCATCATCGCACCCCTCGACCCCAGGTACAGTCATGTTGTATACATAGCACTCTGTGGTATACATACCTTCACCCCTGGTAGTAGTGGTATATACCTAATATTATATATATATGTGTGTGAGTATGTATATGTGTGTGTGATATGTAACCCACCCCCAGGCTGAAGCTCAACGAGATCAGGGTACTGGTGTATACCTAATACTATATATATATGTGTATATGAGTATATCCCTCACCCACCCAGGCTGAAGCTCAATGAGATCAGAGAGGCCTTTGACGCCATGAACCCCAAGGTACCTCACGGAGTGTACCTACATATCTCGACATCTCTCTCTCTATATATATATATGTATATACACACCCACCCCCAGGCCTACCTGTACCTTGGCCTCACCAGTGAATTCATCATATCTCTCTCTGTGTGTATTCATTCTCTCTGTCTCTATATCTATTTTCTTACTACCAGGCCTACCTGTACCTTGGTCTCACCAGTGAATGCATGATCTCTCTCTGTGTGTGTACATTCATTCTGTCTATACTATCTATACGGCTTACTACCAGGCCTACCTGTACCTTGGTCTTACCAGTGCAGCAGACTTCAGGAAGGCAGCCAAGGGTATGTATAGTCATATATACATTGATATAGTGTATATATGTTCTTCTTACCCCAGTCATGATGGTTGAGCACACGTCTCTCTCTGTTGCTCTCTCCCTACATGCTTGTCGATTTATATAGTGTATATGTACATATATATGTATACCCCTTTGACCCCAGTCATGATGGTTGAGCACCCTGAGACCTCTCTGTTTGTGCAGTTCCAGGGAAAGGGGCCTGACGGTGAGTGTCATTATTATATGAGTGTACATATACTTGTGTATGAGTCATAGTATTCCATATATGTGTCCGTCTCTGCATTTCCAGGGCTAGGGGCCAGACGGTACGTATTGTCTGATATATATCTCTATATACCATAGGATATCTTTACTAAACATCTGACCGTTCATACTACCAATGCATACCCCATTGATCTCATGTAGTATATGAATATACTGTGCATAGCAATACTTCCCTAACCCCCAGGTGAGGACCCCGAGTCTCTCATCATCGAGGGGGCTGTGTCTGCCACAGGGTAAGTGCATACCCATATGTTTATGTCCTATGTATATATATATATATATATATCCATGACAGTGTCTGCTACAGGGTATGTTGTGTATAGCAGTATCGCACCTATGTGCCACACAACATCCCTATTGGCATCAAGGGCACTCACTCTACATGTCTTGTGTTAGTACCAAAACATATATATATACTTGTATACCCCTCCCACCCCAGCTTTGCCCAGGGCATCAAGGGCACATACATCAGGTCACTAGTCTCTGGATCACTCGACAGGTGGGGACAGCGTGTATGTATCTATACTTATCTTCTCGGGCATATACATTTCTACTACAGTACCCCCCTCACCCCCAGGGCCATGCGCCGTGTGTCCCCCACCGACCCATGCCTCATCGTGTTCACAACAGGTGGGTTAATGGATTATATATACTCTGTACATATATACAATATACATCAGAACACATGTATGCCGATACCTGCCTCAACGTGTTCACAACAGGTGCAGGGGGTGACTATGTCTCTATACTATATATACTACATACACTATGTATACTCATGCACTCATTCAATGAGTCATTGTGTTCACAAATAGGTATTACCACATACTATAGTTAAGAGTATGACTAAATGTGCCGTAAATGACAAATTTGCCATGCCTCTATATGTATATTCAGAAATATCTCTGCGTTATTTCTCCATCTCTCTTCCTCTCTCTCTCCCACCCCAGGCTCCACTGGTAAGCCCAAGCCCGCCCTCCTGACACACCGTGGTATCCTGTGCCAGGTACGCTATCTCTCTCCCTCTCTCAATATGTCAGTGTGGTAGATACTTTCATGTGTACACACATACAAACACCCCAGTTCCTGTCACTTGTATGTGTATTATTCTCTCTCCCTCCCCCTCACCCCAGTCCCTCTCCCTGGCATGCATGTTCGGAGTGACCCAGCAGGACAGGTGTGTGTAATATATTGAATTATATATGCATTGAGAGAGAATGTATCCCTCACCCCAGGATTCTGGCCAACCTCCCCCCCTCCCACGTCGGTTGCCTCTGTGAGGTCCTCGGACTATGTACGTTGTGTGACATACTGTACTCACCTAAGTACCCTTGCGTTCACCTATATACTGTTACCAGATTGGTATGTTCATCAGCATTATGACCTCTATCCTAGTTGCCTACTGCGGCAACTCCCTCTCTCTCTCTCTCTCTTACCCCCTCTCCCTTTCTCAGTGCGTATATACAAGAGCATGTATTCTCACCCGAGCTGCCTACTGTAGCAACTCCATGTGTGGACTCTTCTCTCTCTATATGTATTGTGTGTGAATAGCATGAATTCAACTGTCTCCTCACCCCAGCTGCCTACTGCGGCAACTCCATGGTTGTGCTGCACATGTTCACACCGGAGGGGTCCCTGGAGGCCATCCAGAAGCACAAGGTAATTAATATGAATATATGTGTACTATATATATAGCATAGAGTATGTATATGCATACATATCTATATGTATACATGTTCACACCCGAGGGATCACTCGAGGCTATCGAGAAGCACAAGGTATGGTGTATATGTGTGTTGATATATGTGAACTGATACATACTCATACATATGTGTTTGATTCCTGATTTATCATTCCAACCCCAGGTGACTGCCCTTGGCCAGATCCCTGCCCTGTACAGGATGGAGTGGAGGCACAAGGACTATGCTCAGGTGTGTATATGTATAGTGTATGCACATATATATACCCCCAGACCGACCTCTCCTCCATGACATGTGTATATGTATGTATCTATATGCATATGTGTGTGTCTCCTATATGCCCTCACCCTCCAGACCGACATCTCTTCCATGCGGTTTGCTGTCCACGGTGGGTCCATGGTGGATGCACAGTTCATCGATGACCTGAGGTAGGGTTGTGTATAGATATTTGTACAGATATTAGTGTGAGTATGTTGACTCTCTGTATGTGTATATATGCACACACACTCTCTCACCCCCAGGGCCATGGCCCCCGAGGCCAGCACCTCTGTCTCTCTCTCACTATACACACATATATATTTACAAATGTAGTTCTGTTTAGTGCTGCCTTACCCCCCAGGGCCATGGCCCCCGAGGCTGGCATCTCTTTCTCTCTTTCTCTCTATTCATATATATAAGTGTTTATGTTTAGTGCTGCCTTACCCCCCAGGGCCATGGCCCCCGAGGCTGGCACTGGCCTGGGTCTGACCGAGACATCAGGCTTCTGCACATACACACCCACAAAGGGGACAGCAGAGGAGCTGGCAGCATCTGTCGGTACGGGTATTCTTTTGGATATGTAGATATATGCATGTATACATATATATCGTTTTACCCTCACCCCAGGCCACGCCTCCCCCATGCTGGCCATGTCCATCAGGACACCCCTGTCCACAGAGGGCACATCCACAGAGGTCATGGGTGGAGAGGTAGGGGGTGTATATATGTGTTTGGAAATGTATACGTCAACTGACATATTATCCACAATACCAATGTTTCAATACATATCTAGGTACCCACCCCCACCTCCAGATCGGCGAGGTGTGCTTCAAGGGCCCCCAGGTCTTTGCCGGGTACTACAAGGCAGAGGCTGAGACACTCAAGTGCATGTCCAACGACGGCTGGCTCCACACAGGTATATATGGATAGATATATTTGTGTATATATATAGGGAGAGAGAGGCAGATACTATTAGTATATATTATATATTTAAGTGCATGTTCAAGGACGGCTGGCTCCACACAGGTGTACATAGAAATTTATCCCCATCTATATATATATATCTATATATTTCCGGACACCTGTTGCTCTCTCTCTTTCTCTCTCGGTATGTGTCACCTTCTCTACCTCTCATCCCTGGACTACGTTGGCTCAATAGCCCCCGATGCATGTTTCTCTCTGGCTCTCCCTCTCTCTCGCATATTTCATATATATCCTATTTCTATTATACTTAACCATATTACCCCAGGTGACCTAGGCACCATCGCCCCCGATGGCCTCCACCTCAAGGGCAGGTCCAAGTTTGTGGTCAGGCAGAAGGGGTACCAGGTACTGTTATTGTCAGATACAGAACACAGAGTATACTTTATCTTGTGAATGTGTGTATATGTATATGTATATGTGTCTGTATGTGGTCAGGCAGAAGGGGTACCAGGTATTGACAGTATATGTATTATATGGGATGGTACATTAAGTATATCACATATATTATGCACAGTGTAGTGTTTGTGGTCAGGCAGAAGGGGTACCAGGTACTGTTATTATCAGATACAGTATACTCAGGGTAGTATATGTATATTTGTTTGTGTATGTGTGTGTGTATGATACTGGATAATAGTGTGGCCCTCCCATGTCATGTGTGTAGTGTGTATCCCTCTCCCTCTTCACCCCCAGGTGTACCCCCCCGAGATCGAGGACTTTGTCACAAAGAGAGTGCCAGAGGTATGGTGTGCATATCTACATACATAGAAACTGGTACTGATACAAATTTACATTGGATATATACATATGACATTGTCACAAAGAAAGTGCCCGAAGTATGTATGCATACATGGATATACACATACACCCCTATGTAGCAATGCTCCATTATATATGTGTAGATCCCCTCACCCCCCAGGTTGCCCAGGCCGTTGTGGTCGGGTCCAAGCACGCAGTGTATGGCGAGGGCATTGTGCTGTTTGTGGAGGCAGAGGGACACGCAGAGGCAGAGGCTGAGGGTGATGCCGACTACTGTGAGGGGGTGGTCAAGGCAGTGCATGCAGTGTGCAAGGTGTGTGGTGTATATAGTATATGTGTAGTGTATATATATATATATAGTATTATAGAGTATTTTTTTTACATTATATGTGAATTTTCCCTACCCCCCAGGAGATGGCTGCCTACAAGAGAGATGTACATGGTAGATGGGTATATATATATATTATTGGTATATATATATACATATCATATATATATATATATATGCCTCTTATCTATCAGGAGATGGCTGCCTACAAGCGGCCCCTCCACGTTGTCGTGCATGGCGGCCCTGGGTCCCTGCCCCTGAACAGGGTGTCCAAGATAGACAGGAAGGCACTCACGGCCCAGGTGAGTGGTGTATGTACACTATGATACTAATGCACACTGGGTTTTGTACAGTTTGTGCTACCTTTACTCACTCACTCTCTCTCTCACTCACTCTCTCTCTCTCTCTCTCTCTCTCTCTCTTTCTGCACTCTCTCCCCCCCCCTCATGTGTCTGACCCCCAGGGTGAGGATGTGGTCCAGACCCTGAGGACTGAGGGAGGGTGGGACGCTTAAGTGCCCAGAGACAAGAGGTTGACAGAGAGAGAGAGAGAGAGAGAGAGTGAGAGAATGGCTGGAAGATCAAGACACCTGCACTCTCTAAGTGATACTATACATATAACTATACCCCTATACCTGGGCTGTGCCCTTGTCCATAGGTGTCCACAGGTGCCATTGGACTAGGGACACAGTCGTCATAATAGACAGTGCTCTGAGGGTGCATTGTCATTGATCTGGCTCCTGTACTTTCACATCAAGATTATCGTGCGCTACCATCATACTGTATACCATGACCCTTTCTCTATATGCTGATGAAGACTGGGCCGTATGGTACAAGATATCCTTTCATCTCTATTTGAGGCCCAATCTAACGGATATCTCTTCATATGCCTCCAGTAGCTCAGTCTTGATACCGCTGTATAGTTTGCTGAATATCCTAATGTACTCCTCCCCACTGCACGTGGGTGTACCTCCAAACTCCTCGGAGGCCTCAGTGTACTTGTTCCACACGTCCTAGGGGTGAAAAGCTCCTATGTAAAGAGTACTCACAATATCTGTATTGATATAGGCACCTATTATGTACTGTATTATACATCTAAGGGCAAATGGGTGGATATCACACAAGTCGAGACCTGCGTCCCTACCTCTGTGAATAGGCCTGCCTCCATGGCCTGGCGACACAGTGCACTTCTCTCCTCCCTGCGATAAGGTGGGAAAGGTGGAAGCCTTCCACTGGAAGGGTAAGTGTATCGGGCAAGACAGGAGAGAGGGGGGGGGGGTCACACAAAGAGAGAAGGGGGGGGGGAGGGCGTCACACAGAGTAATATATGGAATCCCAGGAAGACCAACTACACTAGAAGACCTAACTCTCAGTGTGTATATATCATGTCATGTGTATGTAGCACTGCTATTCACCGACCTAGATAAGTCTGTCATCAGTGCAACCCCCTCCATCTTCCTATAGTGACACCATGCCACTTGGTCCTCTGTATGGTCTTCAAACTGGGTACAGGCGAAGATACTGGGGTGAGACAAGAGACCCATCTCGAAGAGAGACAACTGCGCATACAAATTGACATAACTAGAGTATAGTAATAGTCTCGGTATTGATAACGCATATGCAGTAGAACACGGACTATATTGCATCCGATACAGAGAAACTTTCCAATACCAGTTAACCACAATGTTTTGATGATGAAGTAGAGTGATATTCAAGCTAGGGCATAAGATGAGCTATACAACACCCACCCCTGTGCTATCTTGTAGTGATAGTATGTGTGCAGCTCCTCCTCAGTGAACACCCGGGGGTCCCACAGGGGGTCATATGCATCACACTCTACGTGTGTAGGGATCATACCCCATATAATGGTCACTAGAGAAGGGTGCCTAAAGTCGGATAGGGAATCGGATATTCCGGTGCTGGCCACACACTTCTCCGAGGGTTCTATCATACCGTGTACGGTACAAGAGCCAGAGATACGTTGAGTTTGATGTATATCAGTGTCTTATATAGAGAGAAAGGGTGTATCGTATACAATCTAGAGACAAGCACCGTTTCTGACTGTCAGCCTTAATGTAGGTGACACTCCTCGGTTATGACTGTACATAGTGTCACCAGTCTCTGCCATATACATAAGGCTCAATATTCCAAGTAATACAGGATTTAGTAATGAAGTAAATCCTGGAAACACACTTCATAATACTCTTCCTCCTCGTTCTAGTCTAGAACCCATGTGCAACAATTTCCCAGCTAGTTCTTCTAGTCACAACATCCATCTTGCCTCTGGGCCTCTCTCCTTCTCCTCATCTCTGCCATCCTCTCATGAAACCTCAGACGTCTAGCCTCTATCTCAGGCCGTTTAGCCTCGAGTTCGGCGGTTATCGCCTCACTCTGTCTCTGAAGTGCACGGGTTCTGTCCCTACACGCCTCTGTCTTGTGCTGCTGCTCCTCTATCCACTGATTTTGAATCTGACAGAGCTTCGCAGCCTCTGCCTGCACTGACTCCACCAGTGCCGCCATGTCTCTCTCAGCCTGTGCCTTAGTGTCTACCAGTCCTTGTCTCAGTTGTATGACCTCTGCTTCAAGACTAGCCTTTGCACAAGTACACTCCTCTAGCTGGGCTGTAAGGCTGGCCTCTCTCTCTCTCCCTAACCTCTCTCTCTCCCTCCCTCTGGCAATCTCTGCCATCAGTGAGTCCAGGACGTCATCCATTTCCCTCCTAGCACGCTGTCTGTACTCTTGTACCCGTTGCTCAAGAGCTGTCAGGTCAGAGAGGTATGAGAGGTTATGTGCAATATACACACATATATATGCACATATGAACATATCCTGTTTTAGCAGGGCAACAACAACTATATCAACAAGTACTTTCATACAGGTAGTGCATGTGACATGCACAGAATGAAGCGGATACACAACGAAGAATGTATAATGATACAGAGCTATACTTTATATATTGGCCAATAGCTGTCGAGTCAGAGAGGTATAAGAGCAAACAGAAATACACATACATACATATAATGAACATATCCCGTTCAAGCAGAGCCAAATATCAATGATCGCAATCTGAAGTGTATGTGACATGTACGCATTGAAGTGGATACACAACGAAGAATGTAAATATAGAGCTAGAAGTATACATGTCAAGTGGCGTAAACCTATGCACTCGGTATCATACTATGAAAAGGGACATACACATTGTATACATGTCGCCCACCTGACGTAGGTCCTGAACCCTGAGAGTCATCAGTCACATCATCCATGTGTGGCTGTGTGTGTAGTGGAGTGGCGTCTGCCTCTGACACCCCCAGCCCATCAGTACCATCAGCACCAGATGACATAACAGGAGACATGCCCTGGCCTAGAGTAAGCAGTCTGGGGATATATACCTATAACTATACATATATATATATATATACTCTGACCCTGGAGGAGACATGTGGTGGCCTATAGTAAGCAGTCTGGGGATATATATATACTATACTATACTATATATATATACTCTGACCCAGGAGGAGACATATGGTGGCCTGAGGTGAGAAGAATGGGGTGAAGGATGCCAGGAATACACAAGAGAGAGGTTAAGAACCTGTTCAACACAAAAAAGGTGGAGGATTGAAGTGTATATATATATAGTATGCGAGATCCCGAGTGAGATGGGAAGGGGGGGGGGGGGGGGGGGATTTTTCCCCCCCTCTAAAAAA
>BDIP01000369.1:2465-20577 GCA_003568945.1 Kipferlia bialata
CGAAAGAGAGAGAGAGAGAGATAGACAGTCTAGTCATGAGGGTGTCAGAGGGCATGGAAGATCCTACAGTAGTTAAGGAATTAGTACACCAATGATAACACAGTAAAATTGCTTATCCACTCGAATATGTCCCATCGAGACGAATATAGGAAAAATGGGCACAAATATATTATATACTTTACACATAAATTATATAGTGCCATATACACACTATACCTGTCCCATCGAGTGTGTACCCTGACTCCAGAGTGGCATTTAGGGTGACATCGGAGCCAACGGCTAGGGGTCAGATTGAAATGAAGATACAGACTTATAGTGTGAGTAGTTTACATATGTGTTGATGGTACATATCACAAGGTTAGAGGGGCATCCAGGGTGGCATCTGAACCTACGGCTGGGTGTTAAGGGCAGAGGGGTTTTGTGAATGATATAGATAGCACACATGCATTATATAGACACATAGAGAGAATGACTATGAGTTATATGAAAATTATCTCCATGAATACACACCTGTGACGCCGTCTGTGACTGATACTCGAATGATTATGTATACAAATAGAAATATGTATACTTTACTATATATATACATATATACAGTGTATCCATTCATATATACATGTATATACATCCATACCTGTGACCCCGTCTGTGACTGATACTCCAAAGGACATGGCAGTGGGAGTGGAGATCTGGATATTAAGAGTATATATATAGAGAGAGAGTGTGTGGATATGGTAGGACGAATGGAAATGACCAAGGAGGGAGACAGACATATACAAATATATATCACTGTCATTGATACACAGTACCTCTCGTGTGTAGTTGTATGTGAACACATTGTCTGTGTCCACATTGACAGCACTGGCTGGGATGGCCAGAGTGACATCATCTGGTGTGATATACAGATATATATACATATATATATATATATATAGTATATACTAATCATATATGTAACTATGTATATATGTATGTATATATGTCACTGGGATGGCCAGGGTGACATCATCTGGTGTGATATACAGATATATATATAAATATATATATATCTAATATATATATATATATACAGATATATATATACATAGTATATACTAATCCTGTATGTAACTGTGTATATATGTCACTGGGATGGCCAGGGTGACATCATCTGAGTATAAGAATATGCTACAATGCCATATATATGTGTGTGTACACTGTTACAATTCCACACATGTATACAAATATTACTGGCTGGGATGGCCAGGGTGACATCATCTGATATGAGTAATAAAACACTACATATTTTATACATGTATTAATATATGTATTAAGTATGTATTTAACAGATGACACTGGTAGGGATGGACGGTGACATCAGCTGGAGTAAGATATGGTATAATCTGGGGACTATCCATGAGAGTGAAAGTGGTGCCGTACACTACATTCCCCTTCAGTCTGCTCTGTGAGTACATCTTCCACGGTTACGCATATAGTATATACATATGAAATGGATATACTATACGTGTGAATGTGTCATATACTATGTATACCTTCCCCATCTGTCTGCACTGTGAGTACATACTCCAGTGGGGACATACATATATACTATATACATGTAATATACATACATATATATTCTTACCTTCACCATCAGTCAGCACAGTGAGTACATACTCCAGTAGAGAGGGAGACCCACGGGCAGAGGCCTGGGGGAACTGGACCTTGTATAAAGGGTGTAGAGGGAGAGAGAGAGGGAGAGAGAGAGCGAGAGCGTAGTATAGAGCATCTACACTTTAGAGAGAATTATAGAATTATAGAATTATAGAATTATGTCTCTGTAACACTGGTGAAAGTTGCATCCTGGTACCGTGCACTTACTCTATAACACGTAAACAAATGAGAAAATCTCAAAGATACCTGCACACCAGATCCTAGAGAGAACTCTGCCTCTGTGACACCGGTGAAGTATATATACAAACAGAATGGATACAACACTATATATATATATGTATATATATATATGACTATGTCACCTGCACTCCAGATCCTAGAGAGAACTGTGCGTCTGTGACACCGGTGAAGGAGGGGGACGAGAGGGGGAACTCGCCTGGATGTAAGTATATGTACACCAACTCATTTAAAAGTACTCAACATACTATTCACTGCCTCTGCAGTTACCTTTCTCCACATTTATCTCAATGTATATGTATCCATATTTACACCTCTCTCTGCCTCCCCTGTCACTGTGTATGCTCCCTCTCTCTCTATTTATATATACATATATTCATATATACATATGTAATGTAGTAAACCAACCCCCCTCTGCCTCCCCTGTCACCGTGTATGCACACACACTCATTATACATATATATATAAATATGTGCATATATGTGCATACCTCCCTCTGCCTCCCCTGTCACTGTGTATGCACATGACCCAGTGGCATCAGGAACAGGGACAAAGCTAGACAGTCCTTGGCATTAGATAGAGAGATGGAGAGAAGGAAAGAGAGAGAGACCCATCGGCATCATAGCTGGGGACGAAGGCGAGACCTTTTGTAACAAATATAGGTAGGTATATACACTATAAACACTAATCCTGTCTGTCATGTCGTGACTGATTGTCCCTCTCTCTCTCTCTCTCTCTCTCTATATATATATACTTAACATACCAGTGACAGAGTCCTTGACGTATATCCTGTCAGTCATGTCATGACTGTCTCTCTCTGTCTCTCTCTCTCTATATATATACTTAACATACCTGCTGTAGAGTCTTTGACGTATATCCTGTCAGTCATGTCATGACTGTACGTGTCTCTCTCTCTATATATATATAAATACTAATATATATAGTAAATACTATGCATACCTGTAGTAGAGTCCTTGACATATATCCTGTCAGTCATGTCATGGCTGTATGTGTCTGTGGCTGTGCCTCCATCGGTGCCAGTGGTGTGGGTGACATCCAAGTCAGAAAGAACCAAGAAGTAAGCGCCTAAAGTGAGAAGAGAAATTGATATGTTAATCTATATAGATATAGATATGTGCCAGGGGTGTGGGTGACAGAGAGGGAGGGTAGCACCAAGTCCAAGAAGTATGCTCCTGGGACAAGACACGTATATATGTCTGTATGGAGAGAGAGAGAGAGAGAGAGAGAGAGAGACCAATGTGCTAACAACAGAGAACCATATACAGGAAAGAATGTACCTTCACTGCCACTCGTGCAGAATAACCACATATATATACATACTATATATACACATACCTTCACTACCACATGTGTCTGTGTCACTGTCGACAGTGGATGCCACAGCGGCATAGCAGATGGAGGTGGAGGCCTAATACATAAGTAATAGAGAGAGAGAGAGATAGAGAGACACAGCGGCATAGCAGATGGAGGTGGAGGCCTAGAGAGAGAGAGAGATAGAGAGACACAGCGGCATAGCAGATGGAGGTGGAGGCCTAATACATAAGGGGTGAAGAGAGAGAGAGAGAGAGAGAGAGACATCTGCATAGCAGATGGAGGTAGATAGTCAAAAACAATTTGAGACAGAGACCCTACAGTCTTCATACCTCCTTGGCCCTACCAATGTGCTCCAGTCAGACATGTAGCACCATCATTATACACACACATATGTGTGTTTCCATATATATATATATATATATATATACCTCGTTGACACTGCCAATGTGCTCCAGATAGACCCCACAGGTGAGGGAGTCCACAGCCCTGCCACCACCAGAGCCTAGGGTCAGTATCTAAACAATAATGATACATATGTGTATGTGTGTGTGTGTAATAAGGTATGCCATTGAGTGTATACTACATGTCCTCTGGCCTACACCACCTACCCTAGGGTGGGAAAGAGGAACACACATTATTGACCATACACTTCATGATAATACTTCTTACGATCTCTTGACATGCATTACGGTAAACGTATATATACTCTCTGTATTACCTAGGGTTATTGAGATGTAGACCACACACCCCACCAGTACCTCCATCCCCTCCCCTGCTGACAGGGAGACACCCACACACATATATATACATATATATAGCTAGATAGTACCTACAGATGTCCCGTAGATAACTCCTCTCACTAACACCTCCACCCCCTCCCCTGCTGATAGGGACACAGAGGGGGCAGGGGGGGAGAGAGAGGCGGGGACAGCCGTCGCATAGCCTGAGGTAAGCCTAATCGAAAAGAGTATATACATATGTATATGTGGAAATATATAGAGAGAGAGACAGAGTGACACAGAGGGGGCAGAGAGAGAGAGACGGCGACGGAAGTGGCAAAACCTGACATTAGTATAGTATAATATAGCATATTCATACAAGAACCTGTTGTACGCACACATATATATATACCTACAGTGGCCACTTCGTTGTCTGGGTATCTGTCTGGTGTAGCTGATGATCCTATTGTGATGTGGGATGACACAACACCAGAGTGGGAGTACAGGGGGATGTCACTAGGCACGGGTATGGTCAGTCTAGTTATTAGATATATATAGAGAGAGAGAGATGTATATATATATATATAGATAGAGAGAGTGGGAGTACAGGGGGATGTCAGAGGGGACGGGGATGATCAGTCTAATGGTAAGAGATAGAGAGAAAGAGTGCCAGTACCTGTGTATGTTGGAGTGTCAGAGATACTGAGCACAATAGTTGGTATGTGGATGTATTGGTATAAGAGACCTTACAGTGTATACATGGAAATATACATGGAGTATATATATATGGTATAATGAGCACAAATACGACTCATACCTTGTGTAATCTGTTCCGCCTCTACTACATGTCATGTCTGCCTCCTCTGTACTGGTGGCTGATGCTATGTACACTATACATATAGTATATATAAGATATATATAATAGTATTTACCTTGTGTATAACACTCCGTCTCTACTACACTGTATATCGGCCTCCTCTGTACTGGTGGCTGATGCTACCCACTGGGTGGACTCGGTGTTGTCACCCCAGATGGCCTAAAGTCAGTAAGATATATATATATATATATATATATATGTATTAATATATAGAGAGAGAGAGAGAAAGAGAAAGACAGGGATAGTGCACTGTATATACACCGGTATACCAAATCGCCAAGTGGCCTTGTGGGACAACAGAATATGTCATTCCTTACACAATGTAGGTAGAATATGTCATTCCTTACACACTATCTGATATACCTAGATATCTATATACACAGCATAACAGTATCTATAGTCTCTATAGTATATAAAGAATATATGTAGCTCCCACCTCGTCGTATGGGTTCTCTGCCGTGTACCACTGGACAGCGGTACCTAGAGGTTAGGGAAAGAGGGGAGTCAACTATATACACTTTATATACTAGATATACCACTAATATACACTGATGAAGACAGGAAAGAATGTACCACTGGACAGCGGTTCCTAGAGGTTAGGGAGAGGATGGGCAAAGGCATGTATAGATACAGATACTAACAATAGTGACTGGAACAGTTCCTCACCTGTAGGTATGCATCCACCAGGGTAGACACATTGTATGTATTGTCATATATATAGATAATTACACACATGATCATATAATGATACTAACCTGTCAGGTCTGTGCATAGATACAGTCCGTCCCCGTCCACCAGGGCAGGCATGGCCACAATCAGCATGGCAGTGGCACCCCTAATGGGTGAGAAGAGAAAAGACATGGATATGCGCAATCTAGATGTAACTATGATTCGTATACGAATATGTATTTGAAGAGATACACAATATTCAAGGTGGCACCCGTAATGGTAAGAAGATAGGACATATCAATTAATGTATATATCCATATATGAAGATAGAAAGAGTGTGTCATACCTATCATCCAGTCCTCCCCTTGTGCTCTCGTTGGGCTGGAAGAAGAGCCTGGGGTGAGAGAGATAGGTATACAATGATTCTATTCCTCTTTTATAACTATAAATACATATACATATATGTGTCTAGACCTCACTGTCTCTCCATGTGCCTCTCCCAATAGATTGGCACGGAGAGTATGCCTTCATAGATATATATACATGCACTATACTTACATACATTACATATATATATATATATATATATATATATATACTACCTCATTGTCTCCCCCTGTGCCTCTCCCATGGTATTGACACACATAGGTCATATATACACTAGGCATATATACACTACATGTATACCTCATTGTCTCCCCCTGTGCCTCCCCCAGTGGGTTGGCATGGAGGACAAGGTCGACGGTGGGGTCAGTCCCTATTATTAGAGAGACATATGTATATAGAAGGTATATAACAGAGAGAGAGAGAGAGAGAGAGAGATTGCATGGAGGACAAGGTCAAAGGTGGGGTCGGTGCCTAGGGATAAGGGTATGATAGTATATACTATGAGAGAGAGAGAGAGATACAGATTGACATGGAGGACAAGGTCCAGGGACGTAGAGAATAGGGAACATTCGCAAGAGAGAGAGAGAGAGAGAATGAAGTCGATATCATCATTACCTTCCATGTACAATGTTGATGACATGAAGGGTGATATCTCGTCATCGGGATCAGTCAGAAGCGTCTGAGCATAGAAGAGCGTTTCAGACGCCGCAGAGTCTTGGAAGAAGAGGCTCCGTATGGCAGTGTTCTGTTCTTCATTGCCTTGGATGAGAATAGAGAAGCATTACGACAATGCGTGACACTTATGCACAACCAGTAGGAAGTTTCCCCATCTGTTCACACTGGGGTTTCAAATAAAATATACATGCCAAAAGATGGACCACTCTCCCCATCCCATCTAACCTGTAACATGGTGATCTCTCTCTCTCTCTCTCTCTCTCTCGGTATAAGTATATACACTATGTAGGTATACATACCGAATGAGGGACCAACACGTCCTATCCCGTCTGAGCTGTACCCAGCTGCACTCTCTGCCCTGACAGACACATGGAGGGAGAGACCATCAAGATCTATGTCTATCGGTTAGAACGAATGCATATATGCGTGTGATATATACTATGTTAATATATACTATCTAGTGTGAGTATTGTAGACAGTAGCGTAAATACCGTCTGGATATAGAGGGAGCGGCCAATGGACGAGGATATTTGTTTGCAGAGAGTATCCATATACATTTACATACCGTTATGGAAGCACACTGAGTATGCCAAAGGTAGAGAGTCAGCTCTGTAGTTGGGGTGGGAACTGACAAGGGCCTGGTGGGTTAGATAGATGAGATACGGAAGACATATATACATATATACATAGAGAGAGAGTCAGCTCTGTAGTTTGGGTGGGAACTGGCAAGGGCCTAGTGAGTTAGACAGATAGGAGTTACACTAGATCCATACACACTAGTTCCATTCTAGATCCATACACAATGTAAATGGGAACAGGAATATGTATCTCCTAGGCACACTCATTATAGAGAGAATAGAGTATTCAGAGTATACAAAGCTAGAGCCGATACCTCGCTCCTTGGCATTGCGACAGGAAAGAGTAACAACATATAGGGAATATATACACATGAATCCTACTACGTTTGCATAATCATTATACATACCTCGCACCTTGGCATTGCGACAGGAAAGAGTAACAACATATATTCAATATATACACATGAATCCTACTACGTTTGCATAATCATTATACATACCTCGCTCCTTGGCACTGCGACAGGAATGACATCTGGGGCCAGGATCCTAGGGTTAAGGTACGCATAGGAACACACACACGCATATATATATATATGTATAAGAATATTAATTTAGAGACAGAGAGAGATACAGAGTAATGGTATGACATCTGGCGCCAGGATCCTAGGGGGTCAAATAAGGCATTTACAACAAAATCAAATAGTGGCGGAAGTGCGGTAAGACTAACCATGTGGATATGGACGCATCAGCATGTGCTAGAAGTAGTAATATACACATGTACCTATATACAGATACCTCTTTATGATCTGCCACTGGTATGACAGACTCTGAGGGCATACATAAACACACATACATAATATACATACGAAGATCTATATATATTTACATATACCAACCTGTAAATGGAAATCTCTTCGTCTGCCGCTGGTATGACAGACCCTGACACAATATATACATATAGACGGTGTACATACGTTGTATATATATATATAATAGTGAATATATATACCTGTAAATAGATGCCTCTGTGTCATCTGCCGCTGGTATGACAGACCCTGACACTAGGCCATCATCCAAAAGGGAGAAGGACTCAGAGGTGTCAAACTGCAATAAGGGTGTAGAGAGAGAGAGAGAGAGAGAGAGAAGGACTCAGAGGTGTCAACCTACAATAAGGGTGTAGAGACAAAGAGAGAGAGACCTGTCAACACCTTTGTCTTGGACAGGTGTCTGTCCTCTGTGATATAATAGATATGATACACAATACATACCTATATAGATTACCATACATGTTAATGTATTTGACAGGATATATATATATTATGATATATATATACATACCTTAGTCTTGGACAGGTGTCTCTCCTCTGTGAGGGCAGGGGCAGAGGGGTCTGGATAGTTAGATGAGTTCTAATTAATAATGTATAGTATACATTTTGTAGATACGGGTTTATATGTATGTATATATATGTGTCTGTCCTCTGTCAATGCAGGGGCAGAGGGGTCTGAAGAGTTAGAATAGACATAATTGTATATACACACACACAGTCATATACGTGTCGTAATAAATGTATGTGTGAATATGCCTGTCTCTGTGAGGGCAGGGGCCGAGGGGTCTGGATGTTAATGCATGTACAATGAATAAATATACACATATATCTCTAAATGTTTGTATATATATGTATGTAACTATGAGGGCAGGGGCACAGGGGTCTGAAGGTAAGGTATCCACTCACTTATATATGTACATAATATGGTTGAGAACATACATGTATATGAGCATATGTATATATATGTGTCTCTGTGAGGGAAGGGGCAGAGGGTTCTGGGGAGTTAGACACATATACTGATATGAATATGTGTGTGGGTGTATGTAACAGTATATACATATGTAACTACCAGTATATACATGCGTTCGTGTATATATATGAGGGAATGTATATGTATGATATGTATGTGTGTTCCTACTCTGGACATACAGATGTTGAATACCGTTATATACCTTGCAAATATATACTCTTGCCCTCATCAATACAAATATCCACTATACATAGCAATTATTATACAACATACCTACTAGTGTCATGTATATGTTATATGCTGTCCTGTCCCTGGCATGTATCAACTCTCTCTCAATCACTACACACACATATATATACATAACTACTTACCTAGCAATGTCATATACACATTGTAAGCTGTCCTGTCCCTAGCATTGTGGGCTGTGTTGAAGGAGACAGTGATACACCTGGGTATCAGGGGGTAAAAGGATACATATGCATATGCAATTATTCAAATATTACAGAATGCACACATATATTGAGTATGGTATGGTAATGTTTCACTATATATACATATATACCTATCATCCGATGACTCTGTCTCATACTCTGCCTCCTGGTCTGTGGATAGGGACCCATCCACTCTCTCTCTCTCTCTCTCTCTATATATATATATATCTATATACTATATATATACTACACTATACATATTACCTATCGTCTGATGACTCCGTCTCATACTCTGCCTCCTGGTCTGTGGATAGGGACCCATCCACTATCTCTCTATTTCTCTATGTATATACTATATATATACACTACACTATATATATCTATCTACACCTATCATCTGATGACTCTGTCTCATACTCTGCCTCCTGGTCTGTGGATAAGGACCCATCCACTGTCCTGACACCACCAATCAGAGAGAGGGCACCACCTAAGTTAGCTATGAACATTGAAACATCCAACGCATCTATTGCAACAAAATAGAGTCTTGACACCCTCTATAAAGAGACAAAGCGCCACCTAGAAATTACACTTAGGAAATATACATATATATATATATATATAGAATAGATACATCTATTTTGGCTATAGAATAGATATACATATATATATATAGAGAGAGAGAGAGAATAGATATATAGAATATATATATAGAATAGATTTATATATAAATATTGAGAGAGAGAGAGAGAGAGAGAGAGAGACGTACTGTGGTCATCGACAACTGTCTCCGTGTCCTCCGACCTCTCCCCTGCACCCTTTTGCCAATCAAAGGCACCAATATCTCTGAGAATAAGGGTGTAGAGAGAGGGAGAGAGAGACAGTCAAAGGCACCAATATCTCTGAGAATAAGGGTCTAGAGGGAGAGAGAGAGAGAGAGAGACAGTCAAAGGCACTAATGCCCCTGAGAATAAGGGTGAGGGAGAGAGAGAGAGAGAGAGACAGTCAAAGGCACCAATGTCCCTGAAAATTAGGGGGTAGAGGGAGAGAGAGATGGACAGTCAAAGACACCAATGTCCCTGACGAATAAGGGTGTAGAGGGAGAGAAGATACAGTTACCTGGTATCTACCAGAGTGTCCGTCACCTGAAGTATATACATTGAGTAATATACAGAATTAACAATATACAGAAATAACAGAATTGTACAGAGAGAAGGACAATGGTGTGGTATACCTAGTCTCTGCTTCCTCTGCCTGTAGGGTGTTGGTGCATACATATCATCGTATATATACGTATACATAGTATACATATATTCAGATACATTACAACTATACCTAGTCTCTGCCCCCTCTGCCTCCAGGGTGTCAGTAGTATAAACATATAACATACATAGAGTATTGAGTACCGTATAGAGACTATAAAATGTATACAATATAAATATGAATGTATATACAATGTCATACCTAGTCTCTGCCCCCTCTGCCTCCAGGGTGTCGGTGGGTCTCTCGGTATCCCTCGTGATCAGAGAAAGAGAGAGAGAGAGAGAGGTATCCCAAAGGCAACAAATACTGAGACAGAGATAGAAAGAGAGAGATTCTGTATATATACCTGAGTGGCTCCAGTGCGGCTGGGAGGAACACTGGTGTGTATACGATGTCAATGCCCATGGAGGAGGCATAGTCATCTGGTGTTAGTATATAGTATTATATATATGTATATACTGTATACATTAATATATACATGTACACTGTAACATGTGTGTAGACTATGTCAATGTCCATGGAGGGGGCAGAGTCGTCTAGATGTGAGATATATATATATGTTCCACATCCGTATATACTGTGTACATGTATTGATATATGTACTATAACTTGCGATAACAGAACCAGAGAGGGGGGGGGGGGTATCCTCACCTACGTCTTATACACATATATATACAAATTATCATATATACCTATATCCACCACGTCACATGCCACGTTGTCCGTGTCTACTCCTATATATAGTACACTTTAGAGTAATATACAGTAATTACACTCTATATATACCATAAATATACTATATACATCATATATACCTATGTCCACCACGTCACATGCCACGTTATCCATGACCATACATACGTAGTAAATATGCAATGTATATATCATACACGCTATGTCCATACTACATACCTATGTCCACGACGTCACATGCCACGTTGTCCGTGTCCTCATCGTCCAACAACTCATAGACTATGGGGTGACTAAAGGGTTAGATACATATGAAAGGTATGAACTATCAGTATACACACACACCTTGCCAGCACTGACAGAGCATCTTCAAACACACTTGGGAACTGCTCAATGATAGGGATCTCCTCTCCATTGGAAGTAATGCTGGGGGTAAAAGGGCATAGAGAGAAAGAGAGAGAGAAAGAGAGAGAGAGAGACACCTGCATGGCACGAAGTCTCTGACCACCACCAGTGGGTAGACACGCACCCACACCCATATATAGTCATCATGAGATTGCAGGGAGGGAGATACACATATATATAATTATATACCTATGTATCATGCATACCTGCAGGGTACAACGTCCCTGACCACCACCAGTGGGTAGAAGTGCTCCACAGTAATATTCTCATATACATACCATACACTGCATATATATCTATTTGATATATATGTATATATATACATACCTGCAGGGTACAAAGTCCCTCACCACCACCAGTGGGTAGAAGTATAAATAGACACATACATATATATATATGTATATAGTCATTAGGAGAGTGAAGAGAGAGGGGGAGAGAGAGAGATACCTGCATGGCACGAAGTCTCTGACCACTACCAGTGGGTAGAAGTGCTCGACAGTGCGTGTGGTCTCACCATCCTCCTCAGTCTCAGTCACCTTGACCCTAGGGGTAAGTGTATTACATATATAGTGGATATACACTATACATATACATATATATATATATATACGGAGTGGTACTAAAGATGTAATCCTCCTCTGTCTCAGTCACCTTGACCCTAAGGGTAAGTCTATAACCAGTATATACATGTAATGAAACTAAACATGTATATCACCCCTCTCCTCTGTCTCAGTCACATTGACCCTAGGGGTTAGAGGGACATACTATATAACTACACAGTATATAACCAGAGATACTGTATACAACTGTTACTACTATATACACCGTTCATCCGTTCATTGTACGGTACCTAGGTACAGAGCCTCGTTGCAGCACAGCAGCCAGGTAGGAGTTGTGGTAGGTGCTAGGGGTGAGAGGGAGAATGAGGGTGAAAAGGTGTTGGAGTCACAAGTGGTAACAGAAGCGAGAGAGAGAGAAATCGACAGTTAAGCCAGGTAGGATTTAGTGGTAGGTGCTAGGGGTAAGACGGGGGGAGAGAGAGAGAACGGGGGGGTAGGAGGAAAGGATGTTTGGAAGAGTCGCATGGTGACAGAGGCGAGAGAGTGAGCAAAGGAGAGCTGAAGTCAAGGTACCGTATGTAACTATTCATTTACCTAGCCAAAGAGTTGTCTACGAAGTAGTAGTCCCCCCTGGATGCTGTGAAGTGCACATCTTCTCTCTCTCTCTATATATATAATACATCTTATATTCAATACGCAATATATATACTCTACCTTGCGAGGGAGTTATCTACGAAGTAGTAGTCCCCCCTGGATGCAGTGAAGTACCCACACTCTCTCTCAATATATATACAATACATCCTATACACTATACACTATATATACTGTACCTGGCTAACGCGTTGTCTACGAAGTAGTAATCTCCTCTAGATGCTGTGAAGTGCACACCCTCTATCAGGAACAGGTCAAGGGGGAGGGTCAGAGGGGACCATGTATACTGGAAAGGATAACCTATGGATTAGAGAGACGGGGGGGGGGGGTATAATGATATATGGGGGAAGAGAGAGAGAGAGAATATCAGGAACAGGTCAAGAGGCAGAGTCAGAGGGGACCATGTATACTGGAAGGGATAACCTGGTATAAGGGTGTAGAGAGAGAGAGAGAGAGAGAGAGAATATCAGGAACAGGTCAAGGGGGACCAGGTATACTGGAAGAGATAACCTATGGATTAGAGAGAGAAGTGGGGGGGGGGGCAGGGGTATCCTGATATGAGGGTGTAGAGGGGGAGAGAGAGAGAGGGAGAATAATAGGAAGAGGTCAAGGGGGAGGGTCAGAGGGGACCATGTGTATTGGAAGGGGTATCCTGACATAAGGATGTGGAGGGGAGAAGTATAGAGAGAGACTCTATCAGAAATATACATCATAGGAGGAACGGGGACACATGGACGAACCAATGTAAAACATAGAATATCGGTGTAAATTCTTTCATATACGTAATACTAAGTATACGTAATTCCAATGCTATAACAACATAATATCTATGTGTGTGTGAGTATATACACACCTACGTATGTCATGGATGTGTCGATGTTGAGGCCTATCAAGAGATCAGGGTACTGGTCTCTCAGGTAGGACACAGCTGACATTAAGTGTGTTGATAGAGAGAAAGAGAGAGAAACTCAATGATGTCAAATTCTTATAAGGAGACTAGAAGTACCACTACACATACCGTTGTAAACGTTCTCTGCCAGGTACCCATTCTCCCCATAGGCAGAGCCAACATCAACCTGAGAATAAGGGTGTAGAGAGAGAGAGAGAGAGAGAGAGAAAGGGTAAGTCAAAGTAATAGCAACATAATTGTGTTTATATTGTGAAAAGTACCAACGTGTTTTATCCCACCTGTAGCATAATACCCTCGTATCCCAGTTGTACCAGGACGTGTATATCAATTTGAAGAAGACAATTACAAACATAATTATATCTAACACTCTCTCTTACCTGCAGCATAATCCCCTCATAACCTAGGTCCACCAGTGTGTCTATGGAGTACTTCCTCTCCAGGGCCTCTGTGGATGTGGATGAAGTGTCTGTACTGCCATGACATAGCACTTCTAACCAGTCTTCATGGTCTATAGGTTAGAAGAGAGAGTGATAGTATATATATATATATATATATGAATATATATGTGGTCTCTGTGGATGTGGATGATGTATCAGTACTTCCGTGACATAGCAAGTCTAGCCAATCATCATGATCTGAAAGTTAGAAGATAGAGTGATAGTATATATATATGTGGTCTCCGTGGATGTGGATGAGGTATCAGTACTACCATGGCATAGCACATCAAGCCAGTCTTCGTGGTCTATAGGTAAGGGGCATAGCATATTGTAAATATATATTCGGCTTTACAAATATTATGGGTATAGATGTATCAGTGCTGCCATGGCACAGCACGTCTAACCAATCATCATGATCTAGAACTAAGATAAATACTTGAGATAGTATATGTATTGGGACTATAGCAAGAGGTGGAAGTGATGCTATGACAAAGTACGTCAAGCCAATCTGCATGATCTATACGTCAGGGATACAGATGGCTAATAGGAGATTAATAGTGCATCCTTTTGTATATTTGTATATAGTATGTTGCATATGTGTGTCGCATACTATATACCTAACCATAACACATCAAAGGAAGTCCATACATATATACACACCTGGTACCACCGAGTACCCTCCCCACCCGTTGTGGAGCTGGGGCATGCCGGAGCCTACAGGGTGAGACATATGTAAGACATAGGGAGAGAGAGAGAGAGACAGAGAGAGAGAGCTGGGGCATGCCGGAGCCTAGACGGTGAGATAGATAAGCACATTACTTATATATCATACCATTAGACGTTACACAATACATGTATAAATACTAACTACAAAGAGAGAGGGAGGAAGAGAGAGAGAAAGACAGAGAGAGAGAGAAAGCTGCGGCATGCCGGAGCCAAGAGGGTGAGATATGTATACCACATAGAGAGTACAATGAAATTGAATAGAAGAAGTGATCAAAGTATTATAGTATACACAGTACCTGACTCATCGAGGTAGAACCCCGCTATGCACCCGATATATATATATCACATAGAGACAGAGAGAGAGAGAAGGTGAGGAGGAGAGATACACATATATATGTACATATATATATGTAGTACCTGACTCATCGAGGTAGAACCCTGCTATGCCTCCGTTGGATGCCTGCAGGGTGCCTGTGGCCTGGGGGTTAAGGGTATTAATGGCAATTAATACATGCATATATAGATAACAGTATATATATATAGTTACATATATATATCAAATATATGAATCTATGCCTGGAGGGTGCCTGTGGCCTGGGGGTAAGGGTACTATTGTAACAATATATATATAAACATATATATAAACATATATCTAACTCACAGTATATTTATGTCTGGTGGGTGCCTGTGGCCTGGGGGTGTTAATAGCATATACATAAGCAAAATTGTGAATCACATATACGTATACAGTTCATGTATACTATATAACATGCACGTATTCATGGATATATGCAACCCTGATTGAATGACCGTGGCCCCAGTCCTATATACTATAGCATTGGATATATATATATTATTGATATATATATATATATACATATGAATACATATGCACACCTGATTGAATGTTTGTGGCCCCAGTCCTATATACTATAGCATTGGATATGTATACTATTATTGATATATTTATGAATATATATATATGTATGTATCCACACCTGATTGAATTACTGAGGTCCCAGCCCTATATACTATAGCATTGGATATATATATATATTATTGATACATTTATGAATATATATATATATATGTATGTATACCTGATTGAATGACTGTGGTCCCAGCCCGTCCCCTGTGATGGGGCCATATAAAACATAGTATTGGATAAATATATATTATTGATTCATATATATATATATATATATATACATATATATCCCTACCTGATTAAAGGACTGCGGCCCCAGCCCGTCCCCTGAGATGGGGGCATAGTCGTACAGACCGGCCTCCTTGTCCTAAGGGTAAGACAGGATATATATATATATATATATACATATATATATACTGTATACTCTATATATATAGTATATATACAAATATAAATACTGAATTGGTGCATAGTCGTACAGACCGGCCTGCTTGTCCTAAGGGTAAGGTGGGACGAACACTGATAGCATACGTCATAGATATGGATATAAAATGAAATGGTAGCATATACTTGTACCTCCCAAATGCACTCTGGCTGATCCTCATCAATATTGTATAGTATATAATATATAATACATAATATGTCTTCCTCAATATATATGTAGATATGGTGGAATACTCTTGTACCTGACATATGTACACCATGGCATATGCACTCTGACTGATCCTCATCTTGGAGATGGCCTCGAGGTGGTCGTCCTACCATGAGATGTATAGTATAGAACCAATATGCTATTGAAGAGAGAGAGAGAAAGAAGAAAGGTGCATTTTGTTGTTGATATAAGAGAAGTAATTGGAGATGGCCTCGAGGTGGTCGTCCTAACATGAGATATAGGATATAGCAATATAGACACACATATATATATACATAATGTATATACTGTTGATATATAGGTACTGATATTGGAGTATTGGAGATGGCCTCGAGGTGGTCGTCCTACCATGAGATGTATAGTATAGAACATATATACTATTGAAGAGAGAGAGAGAAAGAAGAAAGGTATACATTGTTCTTGATATAAGAGAAGTATTGGAGATGGCCTCAAGGTGGTCGTCCTAGCATAAGGGTTTAGACACATATCTTAGAAAATTATATTTCATATTACTATATTACATATTACACTATATTGATAGAATGGAAGTAATGAGATCCATGAATTGAATGACTATGGGTGTAATTACTACTATATACTATTATTCACTATGGAGCCCATACCTTGCTTGTCGGACCGAGGAATGGGTTGATGAAATATCGTATAATGTAAATATCTATATACATTGAAGAGTAAACAGAATATGTATATACTGAGCTAGTGAATATACCTTGCTTGTTGGTCCGAGGAACGGGTTGATGATCAGAATGGGGTGGTCCCAGACTGGTGGGTGAATAAAGGGTGCAGAGAGAGAGAGAGAGAGAGAGAGAGAGGGAAGGAATGGGGTGGTCCCAGACTGGAGGGTGAATAAAGGGTTCAGAGAGAGAGAGAGAGAGAGAGAGAGAATAGGGTGGTCCCAGACTGGAGGGTGAAAAAAGGATGCAGGGAGAGAGAGACAGAGAGAGAGATTGCTTACGGGATAGTCATAGATTGTGTGAATGAAGGGTGTGGTAGAGATACATAACAAACAACATAATATATATATACCAGAAAAAACCAATATAATATATACCTGAGTATATGTTGGCAATGTCCCACGTGTGCATCAGAGTGGCCACGCCTGGGGGTAAAGAGAGATTAAGGGTGTAGAGATAGAGAGAGAGATAGAGAGAGAGAGAGAGAAGCAGTAAGTGCTTCAGAGTGGCCACGCCTGGGGGTAAAAAGGGTGTAGCGGGAGAGAATATATAGAAACATGTGTAAAAAGGGTGTAGCGGGAGAGAGAAATGTATATGGAGTGTGTCAGTGAACAGAAAGAACGATAAGGTGAGGGTTTACATGTCACTACAAGGCTCTCTCTCTCTCTGTATTTCTCTCTATATATATAGAATACATATACAACATATATACCTGTCGTGACTGTGATCCTCTCTGGTGGGTCCATGTACACTAGCCCACAGGACACAAGGCCTGACGTAAGGGCGTAGGGAGAGAGAGAGAGGGAGAGATAGAGAGAGAGAGAGAGAGAGAGAGAAACC